>JAANIC010001475.1:525872-541904 GCA_017607545.1 Acromyrmex charruanus
AAATATTTTTAAAAAATTTATTAAAACTTTAATTTTTAATTATAATATTAAATTATAAATGAAATGCAATATTTTAAATTTGTTATACATAATTTTTTAAAATTAAGTATTGATAGATAAAGTAAACAATCCAATATACATCAAAAATACTAGGAAGTTCGATTATGGAATATGTGATTCAACTTTGCGATTAATAAACGCGCATTTTACATGTGCACATATACATACAAACACAATTGTGCCATCGTATACGATAGCGTGTGAGTATGTGGCCATGACGACTAAATGATTTCCCCCTATTTGAACTTCACAATAACCACGGAAAATGCCTGATTATCGTTAAAAGCTGATATGCAGCAGTACCTATTTATGGCGTGACAAATGCAATAGCTTTGTCTTTATTTCACTGTTCGAGTATTCCATCCTGTGGCTCTTCTCTTTTTAAGTTAATTAAGCTAGCTTATCCTGTGTTATATAACAATTTATGATAGATTCATAATGCGCGAAATGTACATTCGTAAGAAAATCTTAGTAGCTTTATAAAATTATTTAATGCATTTGCAAAACTCATACAGGCTTATATTTATTATATCCTGTATTAAATATCTATAATTAGAAAATTGTTGTAAAAATTTGTGAAGGGACCAATTTTCTTATCAATATCTTAATAAAATTTTATATTTTTTTAAATTTAATTAATTTTAAATTAAGTTGAATCTAATGGAAAAGAATAGTGTTTTTAAAAATTTTTGATACTTTTTATTATATTATTATATTAATATAAAATTATATCTTTGCTTTATACATAGAAGACTTATATATGATAAAACTTGTGATATACCTTGTGAGTTTGATTTTCGAAAATAATGTTATTGCGTATATTAATGCTTTAATATTTATAACGTTTGAATTTATATCAGCTGATACTCAAGATTTCTTGTTTGTCATTATTTATTAAAAACTGTTATACGTTTGATTTGAATTATTGAATTACGAGTATATTGTATAAAATTTTTTTGCTTCAGAGTCGAATTTTTTGCAAACATTATAATTTATGTGATTATTTTGTATTTCACAATTATATTATAAAATATAATAATACATAAATTTTTTAACAGCGAAAATTCTATAAGCTTGCGTTCCGATCTAAAGAAAATTATCTGTTCTCTTTACTGTGCCGATAATATTAATATTACACGACTTGAAGTTAAAATATTTTTTTCACGTTGTCCTTCGCGCATTTTCGTATAAACTACATTTATATTTTTTATTTGAATAAGTCAACGCTTAGATTATAAGCTTTTAAGCCCGATTGCACCAACGTTACTTTAATTTTAAGCGAGGTTTAAAACTCTTTCCCTCTCTGTCTCTTTTCTTGGCTTTAAAAAGAGAAAGAGAGAATTTTAAGCCTCGCTTAAAATCAAAGTAACATTGGTGTAATCGGGTCTTAGACGTTTAATTGTAAGATTAACTAAAGTGAGAGAGGAAGAGAGAAAATAGAAAGTAAAAAACGCGTTCCTCGTTTTCGCATTTGATCGAGATTAATCATTCAAAGCTTGTGTATGTATCCGACCGGCTAAAAGAAATCGGCGATCCCGCCTTCAGATGCATTGTACAACGCAGCGTTGATCACGCGCGCGCGTGGTGAGCCATTTTCATTTATAATCACAAAATGTAAAGACTGTTGTTTAATAAAGCTGTCGTTCTCTTGGTATACGTGGTAGTTTTCTCGTCTCCATTATTGCGATATATGAAATAGCCCCTTACAGGTCAATCACGATAACCAGCGCGGATAATCTAAATTGCATCTGCATGATATTGACGTTATACACTGGTGTAACAATAAACTCCATCGCTCTTATGGATATCTTTTGATAAGTAGGCAGAGAGGTAGTCCGATAAAATTTTCTACGTGCAGGAAAAAACCGACATTTTCATGCGTTATTAGGATACTACAACCACTCGTTATTAAGAAATGAATGTTGCTGATACTGTTTTAATGAATTTGTGCATTTATATGATGGCAACGAAATTAGTCGAGAATTTATATTCTGAATTTTGATAGTTTTCGAAGAGAAAAAAGATAAATTTCAAAATAATACAAAACAAATGTTTTGCATTAAATTCAAAGGAAGTGTTTTAGTTATTAAGTACACGCGATGTTTGCATACGTTTATGTTCTCGTTATGTAATTTACAAACTGCATTGATAAATCTAAATAAAGTATGTTCCATGCAATTAATTTTCATTGTTGTATATTTAAAGATAGGAGATAATCGTTCCTCGAACAATTTTCATTTTACATTAGGTATAGAAAATTGTCTCCATTTATGTCATTTAGCTTTTACTTATGTTACAAAGTTTAAGTTAAACATTATCGTTATATCGTTGTATTTGTCCATGTAACTTTCATAATACATAAAAGATTGGAGTTGCATGTAAAATTCTTATTTTTCTATATTTATGCTAATGGCTCTTAATAATAAGTTAATAAATTTAAATGAACAAAATGTTGAAAAAAATAGATCTATTTAAATCTTTTATCCATTTAAATCTTTTACATATAAATATCAATGGAGAGCTTACATTATTTTTTATTTAATATACACTTCTGAAACCATTGGTACTGCATTCATTTTTTATATTCTATTTGATTATATAACGCTGTTACGTAAAATACTTAAATAAAATAATATCAAATTATTGTGTATAATAACACTAATAACTTTAAAATATCTGCAGGCAAATACATTGAGACGATTACATTTTAACTAAAAAAATTGTTTAATTAAAAAATATTTATATATAATATCTTTTTCAAATTTTATTTTATTTCTCAAATCTTGATAATTTATATTTTTCAAAAATTTGAGAATGAGTATGAGACTCTTATATTCCAATAATTTTAATTTAAAGTAACCTAATTTTAATGAAAAGTTTTGGTACATTGTATACATGTATTCATTGTTTTCTTTGTTTTCATAAAACAATTGCTTACATTACTGTATGGTAACGGTGGCAACATAATCAGCAGGTGTGTTACGTAAAGACGGCGAATTTAACGATGTCATGCGACGTAGAGAACAAATAGGAGGGAGTATGATAACTAGACTACCCCTCCGTCTTGTATATCGATTGTATGCGGAATCGTCTTGACCCTGCAAGACCACACACGACCGCGAGACGGACGCAATCGGGAAATCGTCCTCAGTGAATCAGTGTATAACGATACCGCAAATGTTGCATGTGTGCGTACATACGTGCATACGTGCGTGCGTGCGTGCATGCGTGCGTGCGTGCGTCATTCGTCTCGGTTTCAACGCGCAAAGTTAGAGCGTTGCCACGTCAGTGCTGCAATTGCCCTCCTTATCGGTTCCGTTGCAACATTTCCTTTAAAAAATTCCCTTAAATTTCAATAAATACGACAAAACGGGCGTGTTTTGCTAATTCGTAAAATAAAATATTTATTATTAAAAGCGTAATAATATAATTTTATTTGCACGAATAGTTAGAGTTCCGGTCTCCAATGCACAAATGTCTTACATACAAAATTTATATTAAAAATATATACGTAACGTTTATAAATATTTCTGTTCTTCCTGCTCTGTCTCGATCGTTCTCAGCTTCGCAAAATTGTTGAGTAAGTATATCGACCTTGAATATTCTTTCATGTCATTTTTTTTTTGCTATATCGATATATATCGATGAAATCATTCAGTACGTTTTAAATCAATAAAATGCAGCGATCACTATCATTTTCTATAGTTTGCTCCCATTACGTCTGCCGGCAAGTACGGCTCTGATCGTCGTTGCATAACACCCGCAGCAGCGCACTGTCACGCACCATCCCGCGTTGGCGGAGCATACCTCGTGCACGTGTGTCTGATAGTGTCTGCGCCGCGCGATTGCGGTTTCCTCAAGAATCTCCGTGAGAACCCCTCGTTCACGCATATAAGCAGGGATGGAAAGTTATTTTTTAAAATTAATTCGTTATTTGTTATCGAAAAGTAACTAATTGCTATGACTACTCATTATCATTACGGTTACTTGACGGTTGCTCGTTATTATTGAAAAGTAAAGCCTGAGGCAGAATTGAAAAGCACAAGTAATAGGAATAAGGAATAATATATTTCAAAAAAACCGTATATTCTACTGTCTAAATTTCTTGAAGTAAAATCTCAGTCTAAAAGAATTAAAATACTGTCACTATTGAAAGAGAGTGAAAACATTTGCACTCTTGAATGAGAGTGGTAGATTTTTACTCTTTTTTTTTGGAGTGAGATTTCATACTTTTGGAATGGGATTTAACTCCAAAAAGGAGTGACATTTCTTTCTTTCGAGAATAGAATTTCACTCTAAAAAAAATGAAAATCTGCCACTCTTATTCAAGAATACAAATATTTTAATTTTTTTTTCAATAATGACAGTATTTTTATTCTTTTAGGGTGAAATTTTATTTCAAGAAATTTATAGAAAGTAATATAACTTAAACATCCATTGATCGGACTTCACTTGCATAAAATTTATTATTATTATTCTCAAATACTTTTTTTATTATGATTATAACTTATTATAATTTAATTATATTTAAAGATTACAATTAAATTATTATAACATTTATATTTGAAAAAATATTTGAGATGAATAATAATATAAATAAATATAAGGTTTTGTAAATGTGTATCTAGATATAGGTACATATTATATTTGTACTTTGACTTTATTTTATTTTTCGAAGATACATATAAATATGAAACTGTTTATCCGTTTAGATTCACTTTCAGAAAAAACATGTTTACTTTTAAACGTTTACACATATAATTAACATATCCGTTTATTAGTAACGTTTTTTTCAAATATACGTATTTTAAGTCAGAGTCTAGATATTATATGTAATATTTAAACGAGAATACATTTACATGTACATTTAGCATAACCATCTTATCGAGTACTTTAATGTTTTTTTTTAGAAAATTAAAAATCAATTCCATTTTTTTTACATTTTCTTATAGTTTAACATTTTAAAGTGCACTTTAAAGCCGTTGTACACAAGCCGACGTAAAGATTTAGTCGTAGAATTAGCATATTAGTTTATTATAAACATTTCTCCAAATACACTGTTTTAATGTTATTTTATATGCATATTTTTTCTATTTTTACTACATTCAAAAGTCTTTTTTATACCTAAAAAAAATTTTCGATTTTTTTAATCCGTCTCCCTAGGATGACTCCATAATAAAGAGATAAACGTTTATGATAAAAACGTAAAAATGTTCGAAAAGATGTTTTTCGTAAATGGATGTGCTAAATATACTTTCGTGTAAATGTATTTTCATTTAAACGTATAATAACAAGTCCTAATACATATGAAACACCTTACCGGTTGATAGGTTGAAATCTATCATTCTCTGTTCCTATTGCCTATAATGCTTGGTCCGTAACCTTGCTCTAAAAAGCTTTATAAATCGGCTTAAGTCATAAGTCGAAAAAGATAATTAAGTGATAATAATTTCTGTCTTTTTGTGATGGCTTTATACTTTAACCGTTAAACTTAAGCGAATTGAACAAAACCCAGTTCTTACGGTCTAAAAGTATAAGTTCTGTGGCCGATATATCGTCAATTACAACTTACAGTTTATGGTTTGTAGCCTGTTAAAGCAAGATTGTAGACTTAACCTTATATGTTTTTCTCAGGCTTTATGATTCGTTATTTTTTTCATTGCCTTTTTTTAATGCTAAAACAAAACTAATAAACAACTTTTTTTTATAATATTTTTTTATTAATATTAATATTTATATTTTTATTTTTATTAATATTAATATTAATATTCATTTGCGTTTAAGTATATAAAAAAGACAGTACATACTAAATAAAGCTCTCTCAACTCTCCTCGTCATTGCTTATTTTTATTCAATGGCGTAATATGACAAAACAAAGATACGTTCATTCAAACAACACGTGAGAAAGAGAGAAAGAAAGATAGAAATTTTTAATGCTTAAATTTTTATATTTTTTTTGTATTTTTTCGCACGTATTGCTCCTTTGCTTCAAAAGTGATATAATTAAAAAAAAATTAAGTCTCTTAAAAAAAAGAAAAAGATTCAACTTGACATAAATTATTGACTAATTAAATAATATTGGCGAAAAATAAAATAATTCGTTAACATATATTTAAATATCATTTTTATTTTCATTTCATAATCCTTAAGAACCACTCTTTTTGAGTTGTGACAACTTTTTTTTAAATTATCCTTTTTGAGTTGTAACGAATTTGATAGTTTTTTCTAAGATTAATGTCTATTTTTTGTACAGTATCCTCCATAAGTTTAGGAACACTACGTTTTACAGAAAAACCATTACACGACGATCTATACCCAGCAAACGAAAATGGATTGAAATGGATTGGAAATTTTCAATCCACCCGAATCTATACTTCAAATCCATAAAAATGGATTGGATTCCAAAATATTTTTATATATGTAAAAGTTTAATAAATCAAAGTTAAATAAATTAAAGTAGTAATAATAATTAAAAGTTTATTTTAAATAAATTAAAGTAGTAATTATATGAAATTCTATAGTTATTATTTTAAAACTTTTATACAAAAAATATATGCTATATATGAAAAAGAAACACGTGTTAATATAAAATATACATAAAAGCAATTAAATTATTAATTAAAAATAAGGAATTTATGTAAGTAACATTTATTGTACATATTTACGTAGTTCTTTTTATGTTTCTTTTAACTATTAAATGAAGCAGAATTCTCATGATATATTTTTACGATACAATTTTTTTTAATTCAGTTGAAAAACGAAAAATTTCTTATTTATATTTCTGAATAAAATAGCATTCATAATGTATTTTTAAATGAAATAATGGATTTTCTACTCACAATTTTGAATTGAATAGCATTCATGGCTCATTTTAAAAGAAAAACTTTTTTTGATATTCAACTAAATTTAAAAATTTCCTATTCAGATTTTTTAATTAAGCAGTATTCATCATGCACAGAAATGATTGAAAATTTTTAGATTGAAAAGCATGGAAATATATTCCATGACATTCCTAAATAAATAAAAATGTATTTAGGATTGAAAAGGATTCATTTTAATATTCATGAATCCAAAATATTTCTAAAAATCTGAATCCATTTCAATCCACTCTCATTTGTTGGGTACATATTTTTGGTTTAAATAAATAAGATGTCTCTTCATAAGATAAATAAGATGTCTCTTCATAAGAATCAACATATCTATAAGCTTGTACATGCTGAAAATATGTTGGACAATTATTTCATAGCATAGCTCAAAGCGTTCAAGATTGAATTTCGCGCTTTGGTCTATTGTTTATATGTACATTGTCACTTATTTTGCATTATCTAACGTACGTATGTATATACTTTTATTTCGTCTTTAATTAAATAATTATTTATAAATTTACCTGTAAAACGTAAAATGTTCCCAAACTTATGGAGGATACTATAGATTAACTTTAATCTCAGTTAATTTTATCTTTATCTTTTTCTAATTCTTAGAACTAGAGAAAAATAAAAAATAACCCGAGAAAAAATATATAAAATGTACATATTTTATATATAATTATATATAATTGTATATAAAATGTGTTAATTTTTTATATAATTATATATAAAATCTTTTTTCTCGGGAAGTTAAATCAAGATTAAAATTAATTTACATTGTTAGAAACGAGCATAACTAAGCCAATTATTCACCTTTGATTACTAACGAGTTAACGCTTATAGAGTTAGAGATCTATATCTAATTTATTCATGATAATAACGAAAATCACGTTTTTTTAATTGTGTCACTTTTAAACTAAAGGAACGATGTGTTAAACAGGCGTGAACAAAATTTGACATAATCGCATCTGCTTATTCGTGTATTTTTAATTATAAAAAAATACATAGAAAATACATAAAAATACGTAAAAAAAGGTTACATCTTTTTCAGCCAAAACTATTCAGTTAAAACCAGAGAATTAGCTGGAGACTAGAGCCGCGTCAAGATCAACAATAATAACGCGCATGCGCGCTAAATCGAACCCGCGTTCTCGCGTACAATCTCTTTCTCGAAAGCCTTCGAATATGTTAGGATATGTTGCGCTATTCGTAGGCTATTCGCTATCGCTCTATTGGCCATGGTTCGTCCGATTAGTTATGGTCAGTCGCGTTCAATTATTCGTACGGCATGCGCGCGACAGTCGAGGACTCCTTATTCACCAGTTCTCGTTCGCGAACGTCGCTCGTCGTTAATCGCCGATCGTCAGCGAACAAGGTCCACGGTCGCCTCGACCTGGACCTGGACAACGGAGCCTCGCCGTCGCGGCGATTCTGAGCCGGTTGACTGTATCGACATCGCCCGATAACACGTAACGATGCTGAGTCTCTTTGAGAGCATAGCGGACATCCCGAAACTCTACTACGGCGCATTGCTAGGCATCGGATTTTGTATCTATTATTTCTGCGAAGTTGTTAAGGTGAGTAAAAAATAAAGTGAGCCAACATATCTGATATAAAAAAAAAACAAGTGTAATATTGCACATAATATAGCGACAGTATACTATAGTTGAATTTGGGTTCAAATTCGCTCTCTTACTGCACTTTTACGGGAATATTACACGTGTTTTATAGTAGGTCTGTTCGCATTGTGTGCACTTTTTGTATTCAGCATCTTCGCTTTCTCTCTTTTCAATACCCGAATATATGTACATTCAACTCGTTTTAAGTGTAAAAACTTGTGGGGATTTCAACCAATGCAGACAAACTTATTATCATGGAATCAATGATGATTTATTGTTTTATCATATCTGGCGAAGATCGATGATATATTATGTAATGTGTATTTTGAAATAAGATGAATATTACAAAAATGAGTCAATTCATTAGAATACTTATCAGTTATATCATAGATCTGTTTACTTGAAATCCTCAAAAAATGCTTAAAATGAGATAAATATATATTCGGGCGTGAAGAGAAAGAAAGCAAAAATGTTGAGTGCAAAAAGTGCAAGCAACGCGAACAAACCTAATATAAAACCTAATATTCATTGATCATTTAGTAGATTTGCTTCATTTTTGTGATTTTCATCTCATTTTAAAATAAATAATCCGAGTGGCGAAAATCACGATCAACAGAAAAAGAGATAGTGAAAGATCGATCGATCGATCGATTGATCTTTCACTATCTCTTTTTCTGTTGATCGAACCAAACTCTAAACTTTCAACGTTTTCAACATTAAGCAATGCACAAACTACGCATTCAGCGTTAAATAATGTATCATTTTCCATGTTAGATAATGCATAATTTCAGGATGTGAAATATTCTGAGAAATTAATTTATGTATTGGATTAGAACAAAAGTTCATAGCGTTACTTTAATTGTATCATCTAATGTATCTATTTGCATCATCTACATATTTTTAAAATAAAATTTCAATTATACCATTCAATAGAGCAAAGTTCAACTTTAAGAATCTTTTTCTTTAATTGATCGCTGATTTTTAAAGGAGCAATCAAAATCAAAATGCTCTTTTTATTTAATATGGATAACAAAAAATCACTAACAAAAAATCTTAGAAATATTTAAAAAAAAAAACGATTTTGCTTTAAGCTTTCGCGTTAGAAAGTGAAAAATTTTAAAATAATAAGTAATGATATTTAAGATAGAAGTCACCGCAGAAAATGATGCGCAAATCAACAGTCGATTATGTATAAATTAATAAATATAATATCATGAACGTTTCGGCCATCCTCAACAAAAATTCAAGCCATCCTCAGCAAAAAATATAATAATCACAAAAAAAGACGAAGATCAAAATATCCTATCAAAATATCATAAGTACATAATACGTCACATGATAAAATTGAACATAATGGTATAAAAGATGTTACAGAAAATCGCATTAATTTTATCAAATTGTATACTGCTCGCTGAGATCAGAAGAGAGATGAAACACTAGCATGATTCTCAAAAAATCAGTTACATGGCTGGATGGATTAACTTCGTGTGTCACCAGCTATAATAAGTTATATACATATTTTTTGTAATAATTACGAAATAGATTTATAAAAAACTGACAAATGGCATCGACTCATCTCCATTACGATAACATGCATCACAGTAATAAATTAGAATCGTTGACAAATTGTGAATAAAATAAAATTTTTAGTCAAATAATATAAAATGAGCGGAATCGTCAAACGGTCAAATGCAAAGTGGCAAAAATAAAAAATATAGGTCAACATTGTATAAAAAATGTAGTTACATTGAATATAAATTGTTTCAGAATATAGAATATAAATTTTGTTCCAACTTAATAGATTTACTGTCGCGCTTATTTTTCCTGAAAACTTTCTTTTCATTAAATGAGATCGGAGTTGTGATGAGTTGTGTAAAATATTTAAAAATCACATCAGCATCGTCACGTATGTATGCGAGGGCCCATCGCTTCCTTGTTATTTAAATATTGTTCAAGCACTTTATAAAGATCAATGTAGCAATACGTATTTTTACATATATGCACTGTCAAATCCGTAGTAAATTTAATTAACCTAATGTGAGTTAAAGGCACAATATAGTATCAAATTTAATTATTGTTTTAGTATAAAATAACGAAATATTTAGGAGCACTGGCGACTTACATCGGATTAAATTTGACACTATAGATTTAACAGTGTGTATATGTATATCAAAATGCCCAATGTGAATAAATATGTATATCAAAATGCATAGTATAAATAAATGAAAACGCTTTTCTATTTTGAAATGTGACACATATTATATGTAACTCATTTAAGATGAGCTTTAGCATAGATATAAACAGAATTCTCATTCCGAGTTATAGAACGCCTAAAGTGGGTTTTGTACACTGAAAGAGAAGTGTTTAGTAGTGTTTAGTTATTTGCATAATTGCATGATAAAATAATTAAATGCGGTTCAAGAGTTTTTATACAGTATACTTTTATTAGAACTATCGGGAACGTATCTAGCGAGCGTGCATATTTTCACAGCACGTAGTTAAAACTAAAGGTGATCGAAGTTAAAATTTATTGAATTATACTTGAACATACTACAAATGCGACGAAATTGTATGAATGTTCTTCTTGAATGTTGGTAGCGTTTTCATTAAAATTATCTTCTTCTATGATTCATTTTATTTAATACAGACTATCTTTAATCTTTTATGTTCATTTCTATTAATGTAGATTAATTTTAATCTCGGTCTAACTTACTGTATATCTTTTTCTTAGAATTAGAAAAAGATAAAAAAACAAGTTAAACCGAGATTAAAGCTAATATCTATATTGATAAAAATGGACATAAGACAATTAAAATTGATATTGCATAATTTTTGTTACCGCGATTCCTGATTAATAGAAATAAACAATAGAAACAGATAATTCTGATAGAGATAAAATTATTATAGATTATCTCATTCTTTTTTTTCCGATCCTAAGAATTAAAACTAACACTGAAAATGACTATAAATTAAATTATGACAATTATTTTTGTTCTATAGACATTCATAATTTTTTCTTAAAAAAATTTTCATTTTTATAAATATGTATGTACGTTATCAGTCATAAATATTTAATGCAAAAAATAAAATATTTCAAAGATAAATAATGCAAATTATATGACATTCAGTGAAAATTGTTTTCGATACTTTAACCACAGCAATTATTGACGATATATAATGTGATTGGAGATGTTCAATTTTGGATGTAAAAACTATGTGACAAAAAATATATATGATAATGCGAGACTTTCTTCCTAAAGGCGTAAATAAGAATTAGTAGTAGGAATAAGGTCAAGATCATGATTTGGGAGTTTATCGAGATGAATATTTTACATAACTATATATGGAAACAAGATCCGACGTATCCATCCGCGCGCAATGAACTCAGAAATTGGGACAACTTATCGTTCGTGAACGCACTCGACGTATTCATTGACTATAACGAGCCGGAGCAATGCAGCTAAATAGTGCCTCGCGCTGCAGTATCTTTCATATGTGTTAACATTTATTTGTCCTGAATAGTAAACTTAATCCTTTACGCGAAATTAAATAATTTGCCTATCAATACGCTTACAATTTAGCCGCGGGATGTTGAAATCTGACATCAATTTAAATTAATTTTATTACTTTAGCAATATAATTCTGATAAAAAATTATTATACATGAATATGTATAAATATTATATGTATAAATATTATATAAATACACGTATAAATATGTATAAACATACATAATTTTATATAAAACATGTCCATACATATTTATACACTTTTCTCTCTCTCTCTCTCTTTCTTATGTAAAATTATTTTTTAGTGTAATAAAAATAATAATAGTAATGTGAAAACATTAAAAATAATTAAAAAGGGAATTTTCACATAATTTATTTTAGAAAAAATCAAGTTTGAAGAAATGTAAAAAAATTACTTATGTATGATTATATATAAAATTGTGCATAATTGTGTATCAATAATTTTTTAATATTTTTTCAAACTTATTTTTTTCTAAAATGAACAATGCAAAAATTATGCCTTTAATTATTTTTTATATTTCCACATTACTATTATTATTTCTATTACACTAAAAAATAATTTTACAAAAGAAAGAGAGAGAGAGAGAGAGAGAGAGAGAGAGAGAGAGAGGGATGTATGAACATGAATAGACATATTTCATATGTGATTATTTATGTAGGTATCTTTATTCATATTCATACATATTCATGCAGAATTATTATTAATATTTAATACTCGTGAAGAATTTTTTATCGGGATTCTATTATAAATTCATTCGAATAAGTTTCCAATATTTTTCCAGTATTAATTCTCTTAAATTGAAATATTTATTAATTAAAATATTTTGTGCACAATTTTATATTATTTAGAAACAGCGATGTGCGTTTTTTTTATGCAAATTTTGTAATGTCTTCGTGCTTTTCAAAAAATTGTTTAAGAATGTACTATATATCGATTTACTCTTTCAGAATATCACTTAACACTAATTATTTGACATAATGACAAATTATTGTATATCATTTACATGATGTTATCTACTTGAAACACATATAGTATTGTATATAGTATTGCAATTAAGATGAAACAAGATCAATTGCGTTTTTATCAAAGTAAAAAAAAGATTATATATAGATAATCACGAACATCACTGTAAAATGTGACATTCTATGTATACGTTTTTTAATTTATGTAAACTTTATATATAATTTTTAATCAGAAAATTTAATTATATCATTGTGAAAATATCAATGCAGATTCGCGACATTTTAATAATACATATTTATTTAGCTCAATGCAAAAAGCACTTTTTATTATGAAGAAGGTAATTTATGTAGATGAATGTTACTAGATATTATAAGTACATCATTTTCACATCTACTATCTCAATTTTATATAGAATATGACATGAGTTCGATACATAGACAGGATTTCCGCGATACACGTTCGAACTGACGTACGACCCTCCATAGGCAACATCAGTCACGAGAGATGTGTCATTTATTAATCTGACCTTAAAACTCTAGGCATTTGTCCTGCACATGCAATGTGCAGGTAAAGTAGTTGAATGTAAAAGAATTTATTGGAGGAAAGAATGGTGAATTATATTAAAGTGCCAACTATTAATTGTATGATTATATATGCAGCTATATCAATGATTTAATAATTGAGTAATACCAACGAATAAATTCGTCTTTAATTGATATCACATTTACATAAATGTATTGAAAAATTGAATTGGAAAACTATTATTATAATGACAATGCAAAATAAAAAACGATTGTTTATGACTTATTAGATGCAATTATTCAATATAGAATCAATTATTCTTATTACAAGAGCTCCTTCAGAAAATTAAGAAATTAGAGATAACTTTGTCGTTAAACGAATATATAATTACTAAATTATTAAATATAATTACTAAATTATTAAATAATAATTTTTTAAAAAGAATTTTTTTTCTCCTTCAATATTGATTGTACTGATATTAATTTCGCGATGGAACAAAATTAGAAATTCCAAAAATCAGTTTCATATTATGTAAGTACGTTTAGGTATATCTACATAGAAAATGTTTTAAATACCTAGAACTTGATGTATTCTAAAATGATAACATTAAATAATAACAGTTCTTAAGTCATCGCCAATTTAACGTGAATGCTCTGTCTTAATATAAGTAATTACGAATCAAATGTATAATTAATTTTCCACTTAACCGTAAGTAATCATTATATTTTTAATGATATTTAGAGATAACAAGATAAACAGATAATATTATGAATTAGTATACTGGATACATATGCATACACATTCCAGATATCACAAAAAGTTCTAAAAGAATTCAAACAGAATTATTCATCATTAATTCTAAGTTCGTTTTTCTATTTTATACGAAGAGAATTCTTTTTATGAAAAATTCAGAAAATAAAATTCTAAGAAATGAATTCAGAATTGATGACATACGATTGAATTTTTTTAAACTTTCTGTATTATCTGCGATATTACACATACAATGTCATGAAACTTTTTTATATTTTTTTTAATTATAACAAAAATTAAAGTAAAAACAGAAAAATTATTTAAATAAGCTTTTACAGCAAATACTAAAATGTTAAGTCACCATAATTTACAAGTAAATTTACAAGTTTTCTTATCACGCACTTCTACGCAACATATTTACTAGACATCAACACTTAAAAAAAATTATCATTCAGACTCCATTTGCTTTATAATGTTTGCTTAACACACTTTTGAAATTTCCATTCCTTTATACTACGTTTTAAATTTGAAAGGGATATTTAAATATATATATATATTTTGATTGTATTATGAAACGTAACACAAAGGAAAAATACAAATGGTTTATTATATATTGTAAACATGTATATTATATATATATATATATATATATATATATATATACATACATACATACATACATACATACATACATATATATATATACATATATACAGGGTGTTAGTTAAGTATGTTGCCATATTCAACAGAGCGATTCTTTGGTTTATTTCAAGTAAAAAAGTCCATATAAACATGTGTCCTAAACGGCTTAGTTTCCGAAATACAGGCGAATGTTCGCAAATATTTGAAACGGTAAATTACTTTGGAGATATCTTCCTGCATAAATATACCTTGCCTCACGTGAGTTACCATTCGCACAACTATAAATAAAGTGACAAAGTCAAAGTCAAAGTGACAAAACAGACTCACACTTCCTAGATCACCAGATTTAAATCTTTTGGATTATTTCCTTTAGGGGCATCTGAAATCAATAAATTGATTTATACCATCCCAATTGAGAATGAGAATGATTTGAGGAATCGAATAGTTGCTTCATGCAATACGTAATACACCTGGTATCTTTGGGCGTGTACGTCAATCTTTGAGAAGAAGGCTCGATGGATGTATTCATGGCGCAAGGATATTTTCATCTAATCAACAATTCATCTAATCGTTTTATTTCATCAAAAGAACTGAAACTTGTTTTTTTTCTGTTTTTGACTAAGTTCAAGCTGTATTTCTTTCAAATAAACAGATCATTACTACACGTTTAAATATTTTTATTTCGGAAATTAAGCCGTTTAGGACACATATTTATATGGACTTTTTTACTTGAAATAAACCAAATTGCTCTGTTGAGTATGGCAACATACTTAACTAACACCTTGTATATGTGTGTGTATATTGTATATGTATATCATACAAATTTATTTAAATTTTAATATAATTTAAATTTATATAATCTATTGAAATTCTCATTAATCCTTTACATATATTAACGAAATTAGCTGCGCATAAATAAAAATTAATTATAATATAATTATATTACAAATGCGCATCCCGTAATTCATGAATTAGTATATATTATGTAAATCATTGCGCGATTTATTGCTTTTTCATCAATAGTTCAGTAAATTATATGGCAAAATACAGCATCTATAAATTATTTATTAACTAATATCT
>JAANIC010001475.1:548928-561378 GCA_017607545.1 Acromyrmex charruanus
TTGATTTTGCAAACCAGAATTTTTATAAAAGTAATATTTTTCACCATGCTTGGCAGGACACGAGTACTTTGGAAAATCCCATAATTGCTTCAAACGATCATGAATATTGTCGCGAGCTTTACACGCAGTTAGATACGGTTTAGTAATAGCGTTTTGAGCATCAACAAAAGCTTTTGTTTCTGGTGAGTCTGGATCTTCCAGCCATCTATAAGGATCACTTATCTGCAAACAAAATACTGATTTTTATGATATTTATATAACTTTTTATATAACATTCAAATGCATCTTTACTCTTATAAAATCTTCTGTGATATCGCTATTATATTTATTGTTATTATTATATGTATAAAATGTATTTTATTTTAAATATATTTAAAAGTCATTCCTTCTTAAGTAACTATAGTATTAAAAACATAACTATATACTAAAACTTAATTCTCCATCTGCAATCTGAGTTTTTTTTGACACAAGCAAAATTTGACTCAAATTTCACTCTCATCTTTGCTCAAATTTCAATTTTTATTACATAAACATTTTGATTAAAAACTATTTGATAATATAATATAGAGAATATAATAGAAAATTGAAAAGTAATTGAATTTTTTCAAAATTTTGAAAGCTTAGAACAATGAAAAAAACCTAAGCTGGACCAAAAAGATTGCAGAGTATAAAATATATATCTATAGACAAAAAGGATTAAAATATTAAATTTTAATTTATGTTCATTATATACAAGATATTTCAGGATTTAACAGCCAAATGGCAGGATTCTACAAATATTCTACACAGTATTCTACAAGTGAAAATAAGAAAAAATGTTAAACTTATATACAAATATTAAAACTGGATAAGGATTTTCCGTTATGAGAATAATACGCAGAATATGGAAGCAAAGGTCGAACGTATTTATCTTGTGTACATATTCACATCATGTTTACTATTTCTATATGTAAATATAATATTTGTTTAATATCATATTCTTCAAAATAACAATTACGCTTGAAAAGAATGACTGTTGGATTCCCACAGTCACAAAATAGTAACTGCTATCAAAATGCCAATGTTTTACCAAAATGCATCAAAACATTCCGTTTCAATATTTATAATTTCATAATAAAACATTTCTAGCCAAATTCTTTCTTTTTTCTTATTTTGTTCCTGTAGTTTATCCATTAAATCCTGAAATACTTACGCCTGTTCTTTTTCCATACCCCTAACTTAACTTCTTACACGATTCATCTTTAACCTTTTTTCTCTATAAAAAAAAAATGAATCAAGTTCAATTCTGGAGTATTGAAAAAGAACAGGCTTCGTATCTCTCTTCACAATTTTTGCATAAAGGCTAATTGTTGTATTTGATAACAAAATTTAATGTTCATCGAAATACCGTCAAAATTCAAAACACATTAACATTGAGTTAAATATTAATATACGTCATTAATCCTACAATCATTCCTTTCATCTGCAATCTTTTTGTCCAATCCAAATTTTTTTACAGTTCTAATTTTAAAAAAAATTAAAGATTACTCTTCAACGTCTCTATTCATTACCAAATAGTTTTTCAACTCAAATGTTAAAATCCTTATTTAATAAAAATTGAAATTTGAGCAAAAATGAGGGTGAAATTTGAGAATGAAATCTCGTTTGTGTCAAAAAAGATCCACAGAATTGATTTAGTATTTTGAAAATTACAAATTTAGATGTTGATTAATAAAATTATAAATATTTTAGTATTATAAACTCATTCGCTTTTGCAATTTTCACCTCATTTCAAGATATTATATAATCGATTCCCAGATTGCAGATGGAGAGTAAGTGTTAAATATCTTATCATAAAAATTAGATATAGACATTCTTTGATTTGAAATTAACGAAACACTCTACATGCATCCTAACCTTAACGCCGTGATAATCATCGACGACGCTCTCATCCCTGCGCGCCTCAGGATACTGTATTCTCGTATCCATAATTTTCGATCGAGCTGCGTCTTCCTGTGTACAATAAAATGTCGCTTAAGTGAGACAGAAAAAAACCTTATCTGATGATATTCGCGCACGTGTAAAATCTCTTTTCATATACGCCGACTGTCACCAATGCCAATTATCATCCACAATCCCCACGAATTTCTATATATAAGTACACTATACTACACTAGAGTACTAAACTGTACTAAACTCACACTCAACTAGACCACTAGACTAGACCGCTAACGGCGCTAATGGCAATAATGGCGCTAATTTGCCTCAAACGTGAATCACGTGATCCAGACTGACCCGCTCCAGTTCAACGTTCGATTTAACGTCGTGCTGCTAAAAATAAGACCCGATAAAGTTCAACTCTGAGACGACGATCCCAGACGGTACGATGCGTCGTGGAAAGATGACTGATTTCGGTACTGTCGCGAATTTATGTGAATTTATGTGACCTTCGTTCCTCAGGAAGGTGCGGCGCAAGAAAAAAAAAAGTCGTCAATCAAGATCACGTGATTGTCGGTGACGTTTGATCGCGCGCAGTAATCGCGCGTCAGATTAATGCGCGCATACAAAGAAGAGAAATCTCGTTGCTCGTACGACAGCACGGCGAATCTGATCACGAATAACATGAATTCTCACTGGTGTAGTTGTGGACGTCACCCAGCGTGCTGCTTGCAAATTCACGTGATTGTCAACATGCCACCGAGGACCACCGGACCTTTGAAGTGTTTTCCATTGGAATCCGTTAAACAAACGTATTACCGCGCGCATCATCCTCTCGTCGCTCGGCGCCGCGCGACGTCGCGCCTCGACGACGAATCGGACAAATGCGGAAGGACACGTCTTCCTCGGCTTCATTTCCACGGAGCGAGGCGGCACATTTGAGCTCTTAATCCTTTACTCTCTGAAATGTTTATCTGAATTGTCACTCTGAACGTTCCAAAATTTAACTCTGTCACCGAGTACCATCTTATACTTAGGTCTTGTTTTTTATTTCTGCATTAGACTGCATTAGATGCTCTCTTTCTCGCTTTCGCCAAATATTAAACATATACCTAAATCCAAAAGTGTACACTAGTTTAGCCACAAAAAACAGACCCCTTGTTGTTCACAGAGTGTTGTAAAGGATGAAAGATACTCGGAGTTGACAGAGTCGAGTTTTGAAATGCACTCCTGAAGAATAGAATTTCACTTTTAAAGATTGAAAATTGAACTCTTTTTCATTCTTTAGAGTAAGGCTTCACTCTAAAGAATATAGAGAGTGATTTTAATGCGTCTTATATGTATAATATGTGAAATAAATTTAGTATAAAAAATAGAAGTAAGAAATTGACCAATCACAGTCGATTATTTTTCTCACATTCAACTGTAATTAATCAATCTTTTACTCTTACTTGTTATACCAAGCTTGCTGTGTATATTGTAGACGATACATTAAGTTTATACTTACGAAGCTTCTTGTTTCTTTTTTTTCGTAGAAATAAATGTCCTTTTTCTTCATTCATATCTTGGATTTATTTATTACGTATAATAAAAATATGTGTGTATTAAATCTTTAAGACGTAATATTAGTTTTGAAATTACTTTGCATTAATAGACAATTGTATTTAGCTACTTTGAGTTCTTACAATTGGTATTGAGTTCTTACAATAACTAAAATTTACAACATATATAAAAATGACAAATGAAAAAACAAAGAACTACTTTTACAGGAATATTCTGCGCGTAATTATATAATAGCTTTCTGTAAAACAAAATTTGTAATTCGAACCAACAAGAAATACGAGCAAAACGAATTCTGATCATATGACTTGGAATTCTGATAATCATAATTGAATTTCTGATTATTTCAATTAGAATACTTGATAGATTTAATTACAAGTATCTGATTTGTATCTTTCTGATTGAATCTACGAGAATTCCAATTAATGTACAATGAGCCTTTTTCTCTAATAAGAAATTATTTAATTCTATTTTAAAACTATTATTAATAAAATCTATCAATTATTAATTACTAACTATTACTTTGTTAATTATTGAATAAAATTATTCTTTTATTAATTACTTACAATGTAGATGATGGTAATAATACTAATTATAGTTTTTCAGCACAGTAAAATCTTTCTCATGTAATGTCTGATTGAGCATCGAATTATTAAAAATTGCTTGTCAATTTAATTTAATTTGTGATATTATTGCAGTAGTTTAATTACATTTATAAGTTCAGAAAATTCAATCAGCGCGCAGTTCGAATGAACTACAAATATGGTATATGTATGTACATGCATATAATATATATATATATTGTGTGTGTGTGTGTGTGTATGTGTATATAAAATTCACATTGAATTATTTAAGCAAAGATGCTTCGACTGTTATAGGCATTTAATTTCTAGTTTATCGATTAACACATGTTCTGTATCGTTCTCACATGTACGGTCTAAAATAAGATTTTTATTTATACTAATTAGAATTTTATTGCTTAACTGGATATCGTAATGGACATAATGGACTAACACAAGGAAAGAATATTCAATGGAAGAATTGATAAAGTAATTGGTGTTACTATCAGTTACTTAATATTCTTGTCAATGTGACCGCAAATAGAATGTCTCGGTTTTCGTATTGGTTAATTAGGTTAATATTAATAGTTAATTAGGTTAATGCAATCAGTTGGTTTTTTTTAATACATGTCCTCTCTAAAGTCTGTATAATTACGACTTATAAATCACGTCGAATCTTAAAATAAATTTCTACTTACAGTTTCATATGCCGCGTATCTTGGCGTATCTTGACGTAAGTGTGCTTTTTATGTATGTATATATTTTCTGATTCTTCAAATTTTTTCGCGTATTAATGCGCACGCGGCATGCAATATTATAAGAGACTGCGTTTCGTTGCATAATGCGCATGATGTCTATTTTATTCTTATTTAATATATATTCTGTAAACAACAAGAATAAAATGATACCTCACGCGTATTGTGCGTGCAACGAAACGCAGTCCGAATATTATTATAAAACCCGTATCACACTATACGTGAAATTGAGGATTATGAATTAGAGATTAGAATTTGACCAATCCGAAAATTATAATTTTAATCTGTTTCATTCTGGTTGGCTGAATTTTAATCTCTATTATCTCTAATTCGCAATCTTCAATCTTCAATGCCGTAGTGTGACACGGCTTAAAGAATTGTGTCCTCGATGCGACAAATTGCTTCAAGATTTCAGACGGAGACGAAATTGATCAATTGCATTGATCAATTGTTCGAATTATTCAAATGATTTTAATGTTTTTCCCATCCAAGATTTTACATCGATTTCTAACATCGTGGATACAAGGCTTGATATATGATTGTCCAGTCTAAACTTAATAATGAATAATTATAACACGCATATATCGCGGAGCAAACCGGGATGTTTCTATAAGATCCCACAATTCATCAAAATTAAAATAAAAAAGAAAATCGAATAGTCAATTACGAACAGATTATAGAAATATTATAAAAAAAAATAAATAAATAAATATTTATCTCATTCCATAGTGAAGCAAAGAAATAATGAAAAAATTAATGAAATCTATTTGTACATGTGTTTCTACATTAAGTCAAGGATCTCTTATTTGTATGATGATCGATAATTATCAAGAGATCTTTGATATAATGTAGAATACTTATATATCTTGTATATATGGTACTATTTTATATCTTACTACACATATCTCAAAACTTTAAAATCCTTATCACATTTGATATGATCACAATTCTTCACACTGAAAAAATTTTTCTAAATCCAAGTAATTTTTTTCTTGAATAGTTCCAAGTAAACATTTCTTTGCTGCAAATAAATTTTTAAATATCAACAAATATTATATGTTCACATTTAGTATAAATATTTATTTGCGCAATAAAGAAATATTTATTTAGAACTATTTTAGAAAAAAATTACTTAGATTTAGATAATTTTTTTTCAGTGTAGATATCAAGGACTTTTGCTTTTTATTGGACGACATTTGAGATTTTGGACACAACAATTTCTCGCTCCTCAACAAGTAATATATGTTATTGTATGTTTGTTTGTTTATTATATATTTTTTAACGAATTAACGAATATGTTTGTTTATATCTGGATTTTAATTATAGAAAACTCGCAACTTATTCATATTAAGCTAAGAATTCGGATGTTTTATCTGACTTTAGTTATGATCTTTTTGACCTTTGTCATTATAATTTAACGTTTATTAAAAAAGCGCATAATCAGCTCTTGAGATGGGCTCTTGAGATATATTAAACAAATAATAAATAAAGAAAAAACGATTTTATTGCGTAAGATTGCTCGAATTGAATCGAAACGTACAATTTTTATATTTATGTAAGATTGAAATATAATATATGTTACTACTCATAATTTAATCGCATTTTAATTACCGCATATTAAGACTCTTAATTGCTCGTTTTTTCTTTATTTATTATTAGTATTTATTAGTATTTATTATTGGTCGGCGTTCTTATAACGTTATTTATATTGTTGCGTCTTCAAGAAATGAATTAATTTTTCGTTTAGAAATTTTTATTTAATTTTAATTTGTTTGCTGAAGGACAATTAAAACGTACATTTGTTTAGATTTCATTTGTCCCATTATTTTTTTGCGCTTTATCATCGCATGAAATGAGAATAAATTGTTCAGCAGATAATACAGCTTTGCAATTATTGTAAAATTTTTTTAATATGATTGATCTGGTTCTCAGTTTCTCACCGAATCTAAATATATAAATCAATCATATTAAAGACTTTTACAACAGTTGTAAAGCTGCTTTCTCTGCTGAATATGGCTAATGTTTGTTTTATACAGCAACATGATCTTTAATCTGCTCGTAATTAACCATTCGATTTTCCTTATTTGTGATTCGCATTTAACAAGTCATATCACAATTTGATCATTTATCAAAAACTATTCTGATTATTCTGATAATATTTTTATCTCTGGCTTCTGGATCGGAGCAGCATTTATAATGTTAGAAACAAAAATTTTTTTCAAGTATATGTTAAGTCTGATCAGTCGCAATATTTCTATTTGCGACCAAAAATCCGAATGCGTTAATCATCTCCTTTTTTAATTATATATCTTCATTATGCGAAGAAAGTTACATAGTGCAACCGAACTAAAACAAGTGGATGCACAATCACTACTTCGTAGAAGAAATCGCAATATTTTTTATCATTAATTATTTAGCGATAATTATCAAGAAATCGTACTTTGACTCGCGACGGATTTTTTTCTCTTTTTTTTGTCTTTTGCGCGTGTGACGTTGAACTATATATAAGTTCAACGTCAACATTGCTATTCATGGGAGGTAGTAGAGCGAGGGACGCGGTATCTTCTTATCAGTAGGCTTCAATTGCCCCCCCCCCTCTCTCTCTCTCTCTCTCTCTCTCTTTCTCTTATTAAGTATGATAGTAATTGCCACGTGAACGAGACTTTTCACGAGGCGGTACAATGCACCATATTGCGAATGAACGCAGTGTCGTAGATATATAGGCAGCAAGTAATTTATTGTCACAAATAAATAAGGGGAAGCGCGAAAATAAAGAAAAAAATTGTCTCAATCCTCAAACCTCATCTACGTATAATGCGATAATTAATTATGTATAATATATTATACGCTATTTTTGATTCCCCCTTCATCACTTCTTTTATTATTGAATGTTTACCAGAATAAAATAAACATGCAATTACATTTTCTAGGAAAATAAGTTTCGAGACAGGAAATAGATTTGCGCGATATACATATAGTGCGTGTGAAAGACTGTGATACAAATTCCTTTTTCGCTTATTTTATTTCTTTAATATTATTATTTACATTTCATATAGTTTAACATGTTGAAAATGCAACTTTAGTATCTGAGATATGTAGATAGTCTACAATGTAGGATTGGGATAGATTGGAAATATTTTTTGTCTTCCTATATATATTTAAATGCTTATCGGAGTTATAAATTCAACAATATAAATGTAATATAATACATGGTGTTACATAACATATTGCTGGGTGCGAAATTATACATTGATGTTATTTTTAATTGATGTCTAGATATGATACTTATTAGATTTTGAGTAAATCGAGGGTTAGAAATAAAATTCTTTTTCTCATTTTTTCTCTCTCATCAAGGTCAGTTTAGATAAATATTAAAATTAAGTTAGATAAATACTAGATTAGAGCGGTATTCATGGCCGATTCCTCAATAAACAAGAAATTTCAAGAAAGCGAATTAGGATTGCGCTAGTACATGTCAAAGGTTACTGTACACAAAGTGTAGTGTTATAGTTATAGTTTAATGATGAACACATATTTAATGATGGATATTATATAATTAAATGTTTTGACAGCAATACTAAATGCTCGATGTCAATACTGTAACGTTTTTAACAAAATATTTCTTGAATATTTTAACAATCTATCTGTTTATATTTTTATAACACTAATAATTTGCTACGTATACAACAAAGAGAAGATTTTTTTTCTTTGTAGTTGAGTTTTTCATACTTTTCTTCATTCTTTTCTCTTCAATGTCTATATTACTTATACTTATTTCATTTTAAATGTGCAAGTAATGTTATATTAAGTTACGAATAGATTCAAAAGGAATGCACATTGATTAAATTTGATATTATATATATATATATATATATATATATATATATATATATTATATACATATAAACATACATGTATAAATAAAAAAATTCTTATTCATCGAGGAACACAGTATTACGAATATTATAAATCCTAAGAAACAAAATTATAAATGATTTTTCAAAATTCTAATTCTGCTAGAATATCTATGAGGCTATTATACATTGATTAGAATGGCGAGTAATTATTTCAGTTTTTTTATATGATGGATTTTTATATAATTATTTTAGTTTTCTTTATACAATGGATCTTTGTCGATATTTCAATTGGAGTTAATTAAATCTAACATTAATTAAATCAAACTGAAACAATTAATACTTGTTTATTTAGTTTTTTCTTCAGTTCTTTTTAGTTTCGAAGCTAGATTAATTTCTACACATATATGGAGGGCAAAATGACACAATAGCCTTGATCTCAAGAATTGATTCTAATAATTGCAGCTGAATTATTAATACAATTTGATCGAATTTATAAGCGTACAGAAACTTGCAGCGACATTACAGAGATATTGCAAAGATATCTTTTTACAATATTATTGCAGCAATGTTACAGCATAAAATCGAAAATTATTGTATTACTACAAGATTATCGAAAAGAGATCATTTATATGCCTCTTTTTGATATAAATAGATTAGTAAAAAAAAGAAATAGAGATAAAAAAGAAGATATACAATGTAATAAATAAATTTTTATCTATTTATCATAATACTATTGAGGAGTTGTTAACATAAGATAAAAAGCTTCTAAAAAAAATTCGCTGACGTAATGACATTTATTTCTCGCGTAATTATTCAGACAATACACAAAGTCTAAAACTGTGACAAGACGTCTTTAAAAACTTTTTTTAAATGCAAAAGAAACATTTCAATTTTAGACACTTTTAGGTACACTACGGCTCATAAGTATTCAACGGATATTTATATCTTATTTTATTTTTTAAAGCTATGTAAATATTTTATATACTCTTATAGGAATAAATTGACATTGTTTTTCACATATTTTGATTGTATGTAAATTTAAATTATTACCCGCTAAACAATTTTTCATGCATGAATATGTATAAACATAAATATGTATAAATATGTATAAACATAAATACGTATAAATATTCATAAACATGTATAATTATATATGAAATATATCCATACACGATCATACATCCTTCTTTATTTTGTAAAATTACTTTTTAGTGTAATAGAAATAATAATACTAGTGTGAAAACATCAAAAATAATTATAAAAGAATAATTTTCGCATTGTACATTTTAGGAAAAAACAAGTTTAGGAGAATGTAAAGAAAATTGTACACAATTATGTATAATTTTATATATAATTATACATAAGTAATTTTTTTACATTTCTTCAAATTTTATTTTTTCTAAAACAAATAGTACGAAAATTACCGTTTTAATTATTTATAATATTTTCACATTAACTATTATTATTTCTATTACACTAAAAAGTAATTTTACAAAAGAAAGAGGAATGTAGGGTCATATATGGACATTCATATAAAATTATGTTTATGAATATTTATGTATGTTATGTATGTTTATACATATTTGTACATATTCATGCAAATTTTTTAACCGGTAAAACAATATTTACCAAATTAACTGTCTCCAACTATCCATAAATCGATATTATAATATTTCTTATCATTTTCGTTTGTTTACATCACATTTTTCAAAGCAACAATAATTAAAACAAATTAAAACGAAATAATGGGAAATACCAAATGTAAAATCGATTTAAGAAGAATTCGATGTTTAAATAATTTAAATTTACATATAATACAATCAACATAAATAAAAATAGCGTTAATTACTCTAACAAAGTATTATTTGTGTTAGCAAGAGTATAATATCGAAAACGCTTACTTAGCTTTAAAAATTGGAGTAAAATATAAAACATCTGTCGTTTGAAAATAATATTTATGAACTATAGAGTACAAAATCGATCGGTGCAGCCAGACATTGCAAACAAGCAATGGCGATAACAGTCTGGCGATAACACGCAATTAACGAGACGACAGGGGGCTCCTTATTGTGATATTTACGCGCCTGGTTCAAAATTCGGTCGCACGCGGGGGATAGACAGGGATTGGATGAGACTGACCAAGACTGACCAAGGCTGACGAGAGTAAAGTAGCGTCGCAGCTGTATCACGCATCGGTCAGCTGTACTTTGTGCTCGAACCTAGATAACCTCTTCGGAAGGCGAAAAGTGTCGAATCCCCTCTCCGTCGGCAAGTGGAACAAGAATATGCTGTATAAAGACCGAACTCTCGTCTCATTTCACGCAATTTCACGTTCATTAATACAGATACAACGAACAACGTTTGGATTCGCGCCGTACGAAACACCGTCGACGACATCTCGGAAAAGTTACGTGTGTCGTAGGTAGCAGGAGTAGGTTACGTAGACGAAGTTGTAGAGATAGGCTAGATCAGAGCCGTATCTTACTTCCGGCGCAGGTGAATTTAATTTCGGTTCAAACTGTCAGCAAACGGAGGAATGCAAAAGGACTGTCGAGATTGTCTGGGTATCCGGTACCGCATTAATTCCCTGGACCAGACCTGGAAGTGGTTGCATCAGACCATCGCCCTGCACGACTACCTGATCTCTATAACTGCGAGCCAGACCAACGTCTCCATGTGTTTTTCTCAGTAGAGGCCACTCTTTGTCTATTGAGAAACAGAGATTGATCCAAGACTGATCTCACCGAGGTAATTTGGGTGCCTCACGGTTTATTATATCCAAGACTGATATATGTATATGTAATATACGTATATATGTGTACGTGTGACTTGCGTCACGGTGACATTAAATAGATCAGGTAGTCTGCGATCAACCGCTTGCCCAACGCAACCAGGATATCCCACTTTTGCTTTTACATGCCACACGCAATGTCTTTCTCTGCTAGACTATGTGTCGCTGTCAGGTGCTGCTCATCTCTAGACAGTGCCCGTCAAACTGCCAAGCAGATCACTAGGTACGCGTCGACCTTTAATGCACGCGACAATGATAATTTCATCCAGAAGTCAGTATTTATATCACAATCCACGGATGTGTTCGTTAACCTGGCATTGGAGCACTGGCTGTATCGCAACTTTGACTTCTCCAAGCATCACGTTTTGCTGTTCTGGAGGAACGATCCCTGTGTAGTTTTTGGCCGCCACCAGAATCCCTGGCTTGAATGCAATGTTCAAGCATCTGAAAAGGCAGGCATTGCGCTGGCACGCCGAAATAGCGGCGGTGGTACCGTTTACCATGACAATGGTAATCTCAACTTGACATTCTTTACTCCACGTGAAAGATATAATCGGAGATACAATTTGAACATCATCACGAACGCTTTGTTTCGGCAATGGGGACTGAAGAGTGTGATCAACAAGCGAGAAGATATCCTAGTCAATGAAGATTGCAAGGTATCTTTTAATATAAAATATTTATTAAAAAATCTCTCATTTCATTTATATCCAATAATTCAAAATTAAATATTAATTTTTATATGATCATATTATGTAATATAACATGATCAGTATAGACATCAGAACATGATCAGTATAGACATCAGAACATGATAAATATAGACTTCAGGCTAAAGTTTGGAACTTAAGAAATTGATATTTTTGAGATCCATAACAAATTTTTTAACAATAGTTCCTTAGATTCAGAAATTGTTATTAGATCTAAATGACAAATTATTGTTAAAAAGGACATTATTATTTGAGTGAGTAATCCAAAAAAATGTCAATTTTTAAAGAGTTGCTAACTTG
>JAANIC010001475.1:563039-585084 GCA_017607545.1 Acromyrmex charruanus
TATATATATATATATACAAAAAATAAAAAAAAAGATTACCAACCACTATGCAATATTCTCACTCATTGCAATATTCTAAACATTAGGCGTCTTCAAGCTAATGAAATAGCTAGCTTCGCCGAACGATTAAACATGATTGGCTTCTACTTATAGATCCAATAAATTATAATCGCACGACGAGCAGGCTACTGGTTTCGTCCGGTTTGAACATGGCTATTGAAGAATGTAGTAAAACGCGAGAGGGTGCCGTTAGCCCACATCCTGATAGCATGCATTCAGAAAGGCCGTGCCAATGTGTAATTTAATAATTTCTCACTGTTTTTGTTATCAATGTGAATATTTTATATTAAATTATTCTTGCCAATTAGCGATGTGCGCAATTGGATCCTTCTCGTAAAACACATTATTATAATTTTCCTATCATTGATATTATCGAGAAATATGATACAATAAAAAATTAAAATACGATACAATATGTATTGTATTTTAATTTTTTGTTGTTATTGAATTAACTATTTTATGAATAAAATAAATTTTCTATAATTAAAGTTATTTTATTAACCTATCGATTTATGCATATATTATTAAAAGCAAACCAAATTATTTCTTTTTAACGTTGTAGCGGAAAGAAATGTTAATTTGCAATATATATTTTACGAACTATATATAAATTGATTAATCATACTAAAATCTCATAGAGAAATAAGTGTTGACATTTAGGTATGTTTAAAAATTAATTATGTTCGAAAGATGGCACCTATTAGAAGACAACAGAGTGATCAGAATCAAAGCGTGTTTTTCGATTGTTAATACATTCTGTTATTTATTTAAATATTAAAGTATTTACAATTTCTTGCCTGCTTTTTATTTTTTTAAACGTTTAATTGATTTGATAAAATAATGTGTCAAAATTTTTTCTGTACAAAGTAGTTTTATTATAAATTCGTAACTTAGAATGAAGTCAATACCATTCTATTTTTGTGTTTCTCAATACACTATTATTACTCTAATATCTCTTAAACAATAGAATAAATATGAGGTTTTATCAGCATGCAGCATGCTAATCCGTGCACTAAATTTCAAAATGACAAGTCAGTCAACAATAATGTAGTAATATCTTACCTTTAAAACTTAAGTATATTCCGTACTATTTGTGGCAATATTATTATTTAAATTTGTTGTAATTGAAACATTACGATAACGTCCTGGTCGCAGCATGACTTCACAATACGGTGGCGGTGGAGTATCTGGACAGGATATTGTGGTGTCATTAAGGGGATCTTCAAATTGCCACAGATTCTGTAGCAACGAAACTCTTTGAGCATCGGTTTGTCGGCTACAACGACATATCTTTCTTGTGATCCAAACGTAACAAATTAACATGCCGCTCGCGATACCGAGCAATAATCCGACCATAAGGAACCAGTACGGCGATATAGAATTCAACGCTTTCGTTAAGTTTGTTTCATCTGTCGTAGTAACACAAGCAACTGTGTCTTCGTGCACTGGCGTAGATATAGAATGTTTCTTTGTCACGTTTTTTTTTATGTTCGGGTTCAAATTTATTAAAGGCCGACGCTTCTCATACTTAATTCGTGGATCATAAACGATCATTTTTTCAAATTTCTTCGGCTCCACATGTTTTGTACATACTGCATGATACTGTATGTTTTTGCGGGTCAAATATATCTGCAAATCATATGTAAGCTTATCACAGGACCAAGGATTTCTGAAAAAGGAAGAAATTAAAACACTGAGAATGCAAATTATTAGAAAGTAAATATAAAAGTAAATATAAACTTTTTATAATTAATTGTTTTGAACTTTATAGATAAGTGTACTTTGCGTGCGCGCATATTAATATATTAAACATATTGAAATATGTGTACTTTGCTTCTAAATAATTTTGAAATTACATCTATAATGATACACATATAAAGAATTATATACAAATTAAAATGTTATTGTTAAATTTTTCGTCGTCTTACCCCTCTATTGATAATCTTTTTAAAAATTTTAACGTTTCAAGAGCAACGGTATCCAATTGAATCATCAAGTTATTTGAAAGATCAAGAGTACGAAGATGCGAGAGTCCAATAAACATATCCGTTGGTACATGGCTAATTTGACACGAATCCAGAGTTAAGTCCTGAGAAAAATAATTTTTAAATTAAATGAAAGTGTCACATTTTTTTATACAATTGAATAATTGTAATTCAAAATCAAAATTATATTATATAATACAAATCAAAATTAATTGTTAATCAAAGTCAATGATATTAGCTACAATGAATGTAAATATTATAATTTTATTATCTATGAATATTACCTAAATAACGTTATATCTAAATAATGTTTTCGTGGGAAATACTTGGCTAAAATATTAAGTTATATTTACGTTATCATTATCCTATTAATGTAATATATAATGTAAATATTGATGTAAATTTAATTGATATTGATAGGAAATATCTTAATTAACATTCTCGTTATTACCGTGAGCCAGGGGCATTCCAGTCTCAGCACATGAGAATTGAAATTGTTTTTTGACAATCGTAGAATTCGTAATTTTTTTACTGGCATGAAAATATCCGGCAAGAGATAGTAAAGATGATTTCGGGATAGATCCAAAACTGTCAATTCAGACAATCCATTAAAAGCATTTAGGCCAATTTCGCTGATCGCATTTACGGACAAATTTAAATATTTAAGTCTTGTCAACCCTGCTTCCTAAAATAAACAGAAATGTTACAATGAGTATTATATATGAGTATTATATATCCCATTTAATATTTAAAATTTATTTTAAAATTTATCTGAAATTTTAACTGTATAATGACAATTGGGAAATTGAAACTAAATGGCTGTTTTGCAATAAATGAATAAAATGAATTAAACATTATAAAATATTTCAAATATATTACAAAATATTAAAAAAATTTGCACATTTTTACATAAAGATGTAAAAATCAAGATTTTTGAGAATCGAATTGAATCGAATTGAATTTTTTCAAATCCGAATTTATCCGAATCGACAAAATTTTTTATCTAAAAAATCTTATAAATCAAATTAAATCAAATTATTGAAACATAGTTTCTAATTGACAACATAATAATTATTATTAGGTTGAATTTCAATATACTCGATGAATCATAAATATATTTTACAATTTTGCGAGCATGTTCCTGAATAAAAAAGAAGAACAAATATTTCTATGAACATAAAGTCTCAAATTTTTTTATTGTAAACACAAAGTAGTATCAGATATAATAACTTTAATAATAAAGTTTTTGAGACTTTCACAAGTGTTTTCTTCAGAGGTGCCAATAAAAGTTTGCGGATTATCGCCGTGTCGCGATCCATTACTTATTGGCATAAGTAATGGATCGCGACATACGATATAATGACTTTATTTAAAAGTTTCAGGTTAGTATCTACTTTTTTTGTTTACAAAAAAAGCTCAAAATGTCCTCCATCATTTTCCACACATGCCTGAGCACACCTGAATATCTGATAATCAATCATTATTCCAAATCTAAGTATTTGTGCTCGTTATTTCGATAATCGAAATATTTATGACCTATAATGTTTATAAGAATATTTGTTTTTCTTTTTTATTCAGAAACACGCTCACAAAATTTTAAAATATATTTATGACTCATCCCCTGTAGCCAATAAAAAAGATTTTTCTATATATATTTTACCGTATTAGCAGGAAATATGATTTTATAGAAATACATACATGTATACATATATACATATATATATGTATATGAGGCATTCCACGTCAAACCGACCTTTGAAACATCATTTTTTATTTTTTTTTTAATTTGCTGACATATTCTACAGATAAACAAAAATATAAGACATGTGTTTTGCGAAAAAAATTAGAAATTTTTTTAACTTATTCACATTTGTGAGTTGCAGAAATTCATAAAAAACGTCGCTCATGCGAACATTCAAATTATTATATCGTCGAAATCATTAGTGATATAAAAAATGCAAGAAACTAATTTCAAAGATCTTAAATTGTTCTATGGTTTATTTTTAATTTATGGTTATTTTTAATTCATTATTTTCATATAAATAAATCATTTTCCATTTGTTTACAATTTTTATTAATATTTTTCATCAACTTATCAATTTAAAAACTTTATAAAAAATATCATCATATTCCCACTTCAATTATAAAGTAACCCTGAAAATTTCAAAATGAAATTCGAATGGAATGTACAATTAACAAATTTTGGCGCGGTTCCGTATACGTGCAATAAATGAAAAATTAAAAATAATCCATCTATAGAATAATTTAAGATCTTTAAAATGGATCTGTTGCATTTTTTTGTACCACTAATGGTTTTTTTTTTTGACGATATAATAATTTGAATATTCGCGAGTAACGTTTTTTATGAATTTCTGCAATTTACAAGTGGAATAATTTCACAAAAAAAAATCTTAAATTTTTTTCGCGAAACACGTATCTTATATTTTTATCTATAAAATATATTAGCAAATTTACAAAAAGAATAAAAAATTACGATGTTTTAAAGACACTCGGTTTAACGTGCTTCATATGTGTATGGCCTTGGGAAAATTTATTTTTACGACATTAAAGTTTTTAAAAGTAATTAAGAGTTTACTTAAAAAATTTGGGGCAATTTAAAATGTATAAAGATTAGGCCAAAATAATCTAAAATTTTTAAAGTTTTTCAAGGATGACTTAAATATAATTGGCACAGCGCGTTAGTTTCTTTCAGTTGTTCTTAAATAAATTTTAAAGTTACTTTAAAAAAAAGTTTAAAGTGTTCAAATTTACTTTTATTTCTTAGATTTTTTCTACAGTAAATTTTAAGTATTCTAAAATAAATTTTTTAAGTTTTCTTGGGAAAGTAAATTTTCCCAAGAGTGTATATAAAAAAGATTGTCAATATATAATTTGAATTCAAATCCCTCTTATATTTAAAATTTTCAAATAGTTCGAATCATAAAAATTCAAATCCAAATCAAATCGAATCTTATGGGAAAGAAGACGGTTATGAAACAGCTGGAGTTATGAAATGCCACGATATCTTGTATAGTTTAAGATACAATTTTATGATGACACTCGACGTTCATTTTTATGGCCGTAACATAGACTTTTACATAATGTATAACATAACGCATAATGCATAAAAGAATCGACCAATTAAAGTTCCTCTTTTCCATAAAATAGAAGGAAAGGAAGGATTCTGATTGGCTGATTCTCTTTATGCGTTATGCATTATGCAAAAGTATGTGCCTTTAGCGTCAAAATAGGTGACATGATCAAAGTTGGCAAATATCAAATGTTAATTTTGATAACTATTTGAGCTATTTTGATGTTAAAAACGAAAGTTAAACATTATATGAAAAGGTACCTTTATAATGTATTCTGAAAACGATCATCAAAATTACTTCTTCAGTTCAATGTATATTAAGAATTCTCTAATTGTTTTTTTATTTCCTTTTTCATTGTAAAGGAGAATATTATATCTCCTGCGTTATTTTATTCAGTCATATTCATGTTACATCAACATTAAAGATATTATTTTTTTCCATATATAGTGGGTATTTGACATTACTTTAATTTAGTTTCTTAAATTGAATTCAATTGTGTGTAAATTGAATTCAGAGTTATTGATAGTTAATTTATTTTAATGATTTTATCACTATAACTGTTGTTAGTTTGATTTGTTATAATTTCTATGAAATGATAACTTACAATTCGAAGGTCATGTAGTCTGATATTTTAAATCTGTTGACATGAATTTAATTTTGTTTTTTTTTCTTTTGTAAGACACATTTAATATTTTAATTATAATTCAAGAATGTCATTAATTCATAGATTTGCGTTATTTAGAATGATTAATGTGATCAGAAAATTTCTTGTAATTCTGTCAATTTGTTTGCATTGAGGAGGATTCAAATCCAGGATCGAAATGTTTCGAGGAATAAATTTCATCCAAACTGTGAGAGGTTTAATCATAATATTACTATTTCTCTACGTTTTTTAATCAGCGATGGCTCGCGAAGGCATTTTACTTATTTATTGATTAAATCGTTGAAGCTGTTAATATTTGAATTTAACTGTAACTATGCTTTCGAAAAATTTCAGATTCCTTTCATAGAAATAGTGTGTGTGTTATCCATATCGGGATCGTTTATTATACATTACTGCTATACAACCACCCGAATTTTCGACTTTTTACAGATTTATAAACGTATATTTTTTGGCATTATATGATGCTAATAACAACAAATATTTTCTGCAGGGTATTGTTTCAGTCGTCCCATTTTCTCCACTTTCATTATAAAACAACAAATATTTAATTTTAAGAACTTCCCGATTATTATCCTCTATAACTGATTATTATCCTCCACGAGAAAACTTTAAATCATACATTATTTACATCGAAACTCAATTTTATATATACAAATTTGTATAAATAAAAGATATGTTAATCGTTTATCATTATAGAAATGTTCGCTAAAAGCAACAACGCTAAGGATAAAAAAATGTTCTTTTTTGTCGTTTTGAAATTTAAATAAAAAATTGTAATAAACTAGTAGATAATTTATGGTCAAAGTGCCCAAGTAAGATCTCATTGTCAGGTAGGACTTTTTATGAAACTAAAAGTTTTAAAAGAGTCTCAAAGAAAGATTCAAAGTACCTTAAAGAACATGAATAAGAATAAAAAAAGAGAGATGGGAAATTTTCTAAATAAAAAAAAAAGTTTTCGAAATTTTCCGCTAACAAAAAAAGATACAAACATACAAAAAAGATACAAATGTATTAGAGATGTATTAAGTCAGATACAAATAGACGATAGAAATTTATATCATACACGGTAAAATGAATATCTATTGCCTGCTGTCCTATACTTTAACACTATGGACACTTGTCATAATAAATTATCATCATTTCATCATTAAAGTTCCAAAGCGACAAAAAAGAATATTTTTCATTTTTAGCATTATTGCTTCCAGTAGATACTTTCATAAATAATCAATATACTTTTTATTGTGATACACCTAAGTCTCTCATTAAATGCAGGCTGCTCGTACAATACTCACAGCTAATTCGTAATTATTTAAAATGGATATGGAGTTATTCGACAGATCCAAGGCTTGCACGATGCTCGGCGCACCTGTATGAATGCTATAAAGATGGCGTCCGGTGCACGAAGCGTGCTGCAAATTGTACCAAGTACCGCATTCGCACAACGACGGACACCATCCTAAGACACCGAATGCAGCCTCGTAGAGGACGAGGACGATGAGCCAGGTCCTGATAGCCTCGCGCGTCATGATGTAGTGCACGGGATGGACGAAGAGAATTCGACGGTCTCGCCGCCCAGCATTATCGCTTTCTAACGTTTTCGCGTCTGATCGGGTCGTCGTCTCGTCTCAACTGGGCAAGAAACTGTCGTCTATTGGACGTAATCTTATCTTAACCGTGCACACCAAGCGTGCGGATGACGAAGCGTGTATATCGAGATGCGTCATATCGCCTTATCCTGTTCATATATATATCGTATATTTTCCATGAATCTGTGGCGCAGAGATATTTTACTAGCCGAGAGGAGAGGAAACTACCTTTATCCAAATTCTATAGGGACAGACGGAACTAATTGTTAATGAGACATTTGTTAAAAGTCGAGTTTTGAAAATAGTCTATGCGACCATTACGAACCTTCTACAATAAGTCATTAGTCATAAATCAGAAGTCAGAAGCTAAAAATTATCAATTATAGTCAATTTTTAACTTCTGACTTCTGATTTATGATTAATGGCTTATTGTAGAAGGCTCATAATGGTCACATACACTGTTTTCAAAACTCGATTTTTCGTCTCATTAATAATTAGTTCCCTATAAAATTTGATAAAGGTAGTTTCCCCTCCTCTCGGCTAGTAAAATATCTCTGCAGTTTTACTGGATCAGTTTTACCTGCAATGACTATTGCCCATTTCCACATAGATTAACTTTAATCTCAACTTACTCTTTGTCTTTTTCTAATCTTTAGAACTAGAAATAAACAAAGAGTAAGTTGAACTGAGATTAAAGTTAATCTACATTGGTGGAAACGAGCATATATCTACTTTTGAGCTTCACAACATTATTCGTTTCTCTTTATAGAATTTTTTAATTGTTTACCTACAATTCATCGTCATTCAAGAATTCAGGAAAAAAAGGGGTGTCTTTCTGTACAAATTTTGTAAGAATGACGAAGCATGCTCACCAAGCGCGAACACAATGGCAATGTCCGATCGTAAAACGTTTCCAGGAAAAAGTGCCTCTATCTCAAACCGAAAGGAACGACCCCATGCGGTTCTCCGTTGAGAAAAACATGCACTCGACTTTAGTAGAATAGCAGTGCAAACTTTCCCTAAGTTTTCCGGTGCTGTAAAGTACGCACTGACATTGTGTATGAATCCATGTTTTGGCACACACAAGATGAGAAACGTTTGTGTTTAAATTACATTATTATTTCCGCCTTGTCTTTCCATTGCGAGCGACCTCGTCTTTAATTCAGAGAAAAAAAATGAGGAGTAAAAAAAGCTTATTTTAAGAACTCTAATTCTAGATATATATGTGTCAATATACTTTATACAACAGCTGTCTTTTCATGCTTAATTGTTTATTGAGCATGCGATTTATACCGCATGGCGAGATTGGAATTCCGGCGATAATTGGTACGAAAATTGATTCTCGATGCACTTCTGCAGTTTTATTTGTTAATAATTGTAACAATATTCAAGTTAGTTAGATATGACCTAAGAAGCTTTTTTTGAAGTAAATTAGCGCTTCGTTGTAGTTCATTCGATAGTCTTACGATTTTGAAATATTTATTATCGGTTTACGGTAAAATTTTCGAGACTAATAATCTCCCGATCGTTAAGTGTGCGTTACATGTTTTTTTCAAGAAGAATAAGTAGACTATGACTTATACGTTTACACTGCTCGATTTACGCCGAAGTTATAACATTGATGTTATAAAATTGGCCATAGCTATTCCTCTGAAGAACGGAATAACTGTGATTGGCCAGTTTCATAATATTGATGTAACTTTGGCGTAAATCGAGTCGTGTATAACGTATCTATAGATATATGCAACGAAATGTATAGATGTATATTTTATACTTATTTGCACTTATTTATATATATATATTTATTTATTTAAAAATCAAATTTGTAATAATAAATTATGAAAGTTAAATGCTTATTGCTACATATACATTTTATATAAAAAATTTAATAAACAATGAAACAGATGTTTTTTTAACCTCTGTCAAATCAATGTTAACAAAGATTAATTATTTTGCACGGTAAGTAATTCGAATGACAGTTAAAAATATAAAAATTAAGTCATTAAATCGCTCGAAAATCTTAACTCGGACATAAGTCACAATAGATAGAAGGTCAACAATAGTAATAACCATATATAAGTTAAATAAAATGTCAATCCTTTCATCAATCTGTGTAAAATAAATAAAATTATGCTCATCCTGTAGTCAATTCGTAATCAGTTATGGAAGGAGGAATCGGCACAATCTCGACATTAAAACATACAAAATTTGCTTTTTTTATATAGATAGTTGGCTATAAAAAAAAACTTATTTATTTATCTATTATTAATAGAATTAATGTAAATGATATATTTACGCTAGAAATTATGTATTTTTACATGTCGATCTTTCTTTTCTCTTATGTACATACGAAAATACACATACATAAATGTGACTATCAATCCAGATAGCCAAGCAAATAGAAACAGATTTTATAAAATGACCGCAAATACAAATTTTTCTTCAATAATACCAACAGAATTACAATAAAATTTGCTAGCGAAATACGAAGACGACAGATCGAATGCAGAGTTCGAGCAAAATCTATCATTTCGTAATTACTAAAATGGAACATATCATTTAAATGATTACAAAATAGCAGAGTCTGCTTGGTTTTTGTTAGAACACTTAATGCTTAATGCGGAAGCAGTGGATACTATAATCCAGATCTGTCCAATTTGAGTTCCACAGCTAAAATGCAAAGCCATCGATGTAAAAAAATGTGGATAAAATTTCAGAGACTGTAAAATATTGATATGCATCTAAGCAACGCTTATCAACAGTTTATAATTCCTAAAATCTTACATTGAATTTTTTTACGTCGCTTTGCGTTTTAGTTCCGGAACTCAAATTGGACAGGCTTGCTATAATCTGTCGAAATATTCTTCTACTCAAATCCGTTGATAAACTGTTAACGTACTGCAGCTAACATTGCTTCCTGGAAATTTCTGATATTCCAGACATTCGTCGCAGTAGCGCGACGACAGACTTAAATTAATTGTTTGTTAAAGAGTCGAGATATCAAGATAATGGGATGGCGATGAGTTAACGAAGGGAACAAGAAAATCATCGAGGATTTCAGCACGAATGATCGCGCGAATTATCCTTCCTCTGTACTTATAATAAGGGTCAGCGATTACCGAGCTGACCAACGAGGCGCGCATATTGCGCAACGTCCACGGAAATAAATCTAGGATAGGCTGCTGGGAACGCCGTGGACCGTTGCCTTCTATTTCACCGATCCGCCTTCTCCTCTCCCCTCCCCCTTTACGTCCGACCGTCCCCCTCGTAACATCTTCCGGCCATTTTCATCGCGCGTCCTCCGAGCACCGCCATGACGATCGCGTCCGGCAAAGCGACGATCGTGCACCTTTGCGAGAATCGACGCCGGCCGGGCCAGGTCGAGCCGATCAAGAGAGACCTCGGATGACCTCGGATCGACCTGGGACAATTAACGAATCGTAATCCCGCGTCACGCTCGACGAACGTTCGTCCGTCGAGCATCGGTGTCGAGGAAAAAGCGCGTCTATTACGCGTCGGACGCCGGGAACGGAACCCGGAGCGTCATCGCCCGAGCTCTCGTAGACCATCCACTCTTCCGCGTTTCATCGCTGGCGCCCTCAGCTGACGCGCGTCTTCGGCTTTCTTCGCATGCGCCGTCAACGGAATGCTACCGGCCTGCAATGCAACTCGTACACGGACTCGGCTGTAACATCGACGTCGAAATCGTTCTACTTGATACGCAAGCCGGCGCTCTTTACAAACGACAAGAATAGGACATGCGGTTACACAGCAGTTAGGACAATAATGCTCGTATCCTTTTGTACTCCGTTGCTGTTGCGAGCTTGAAGGCGAACTTTGCAAATGTCTACCGCTGGGAAAACGACATGCTCCACTTTGTGGAGCCACTTTGTCGGACGCCGGCGTTTCTCGACGCGCGCAGACCCTCCACTCGCCGTGTGTCGTCACCGGGCGACTCAGCTGACGCAAAATGGCCGACCAGCACTGACAGCTGAAGTGGAAAGCTCGGCTCCTCTCTGAGAAAACGCGACGCGGAGCGCGGCCGAGATCGTTTCGACGCTCGATGCGCGTGCAGGTAATTCCTCGTGGCGAACTCTCGCCGAAATATGACGTATTTCGTGGGGAACACAACGCAGTATGGTATCGCCGGGATGAGGGAGTGGAGGGGTGGGCGGCGCGGCGATGGGAACGTCTCGCGGAGCGAGGACTTCGTCCCGCGCAACGGCGATCGGTCGTTCGCGTCGGTTTCGTCACCGGGCTTCTCAGCTGACGGCGAAAAACAACCGTCCGCAAGGCGTGCGTAGCGTCGGCAACAGCTGATCGCCGCCATGACGGATTAAAATTATAAGAACCGTCCATGCAGTCCATGCACCCTCTATCGTTGCCTCGTCCAAACCGACCCGACGAAGAAAGCGCTCGTGAGAGCGTATTCTCGAGAGATACGCGGGCGTGTCAAGTCGGCGTCCGTCGCTTCGCAGAAACGCCGGGAACGCCGAGTACGCAAGCCCGGAGTATGGAGCTTGGCGCAGGGACGAGAGAGGGGAAATTGCGCCGGGAGAGAGAGAGAGAGAGAGAGAGTGAGAGAGTAAGAAGGGAGGGGGGAAAGCGTGGTAGAGTGGAGAGTCTGAGCGAGCAGGCGCTCTTTGCCTAGGCTTCTAAGCCTGCGATTTTTTCCCGTTCGTCTCGTTGTCCGGACGGCGGGCCAATCGGAGTAAGTAGGTCAGCGCGAGCGGCCAATCGGCGCTCGAGGCCGGGTCACGTGGGTTTGTTGTTATCTATCAGCTGTTTTTCCCGGACGGCCGGCCGGCGCAGTGAAAGCCGCTTGGCAGTCTGTCCTCAGTCCCTCCCGGTCGCTCAGCTGTGCGTCACATGTCGGGCGCCGCGAGTCCTTCTCCTGTGCGGATCGCTATTAAACGTACGAGTCTAACGATCCGGCTAGGACGCCGTCTACCATCGGACCCCCGTCTAACGTCGGCGCGCGTTAGCCACGTATTATTATGCTGTCAGTCGTGTGCACGCCAACGCATCGCCACGAATCGATCACGAAGTGCCTCGAATATGCGGACGGCGTGACGAACGCGGGCGACGGTGCACGCCGCTTTGTTGATACGCTGAGTTCTGTGTTCAGGCCACGGAGGCCGCCGCGCGCTTAAAGATCCTCGTCGTACATACAGGGATCACCCTATTGCCCTACTCCCCCTCCCCTGCGACTGTTTTAAACACACTGCCACCACCGTCGGTGGCAGGTATATAACGGTGTGATTGGTACGTGACGTGAAGAGCTGCTGGTCGTTACGATGACCTAAAGCGAGATAAGAAAGAAAGCGAGCTTTCTTAGGAATTCGCTCGCGCGGCGACGTGCTCGCGTTCAAAAGGGGAGTCTTCATCTTTCGGGAGTGCGCGTCGTCAGCCGTTTGCGTCGCGTTTGGAATTTTAAACTTTTAAACGTGTATCCCTGCGTGCTCTGTGAATCGCGTTCGCTGTGCATTTTCGACAATTCCACCAATTCGTCTCTCTTCGAACACTGTCGAATCGAGAGAGGAAGAGATAGAGCGTTCGAAAACGTGTCGCAGGACAGTGGACAGTGGAAACGAGTGTGTCGAGTGGACAGGAGCAAATACGTCAAGGACAGGAGTGTAAAGTGTAAAGTTGGTCGTGTGAATGTTTCGTGTCGCGTTGCGCGTCCGACGAGTGCCTCGCACAACGGGACTCCGCGCTCGAAAACGATCGATGAGAACGATCGAATGATCCTCCGCTACGAAGAAGAAGAAGAAGAAGAAGAAGAAGAGAGAGAGAAAAAGAGAAAGAGAAAGAGTGAGGGACAGGAATTGTTCTGATTTGCGCGAAACCGAGTGATATCGCGTCGCCTGGTAGAAGCAACGAATAATGTCGACGGGCAAGAGGCTGGCAAAGCGCAGCATAATCGGCACCAGGGTGTGCGCTCCCGGTCAGGACGGCAAGTACTACAGCGGCGCCATTTGCGCCGTGAAGACGCCGCAGACCGCCGAGTCACCGGGGCAGAAGAGCGTCACGGGCACGAGTAAGACTCTGTACTCCGTACGCTTCGACATCACCGGCGGCAGTCCGCCGAGTCCGAAGGAGTACACCGACCGCGATCTCATCGGACCGGGCTTCGGTTCCGTCACTGGCGCGCGATTGGTACCCGGTCAGAAGGTTTATCTAACGTTCAACGGTAGGGAGATTCACGCGGAGGTCACGGAGCATCGTCAGCATCTCGACGAGGTGGACGTGGTCATTGCCCCGAACGGGCAAGAGGTGAGTCCGTCGACAACTTACGTTCTGCGTATATGCGTACGTATCTGCGTACATATATATATGTGTGTGTGTGTGTGTGTGTGTGTGTGTGTGTGTATGTGTGTGTGTGTGTGTGTGTCGCCAACTTCTGATCGCCGCGCGGACGCACACGTGCGACAAGTGGTCAAACTTTATTGGTGTCACTCGCGTGAAATTGTATGTCGTTAAACTGAAATTCTAAATTAGAAGCAAACTCAATTAGATTTGCGTATACATATATATATATATATATATATATATAACAATTTAGTTATCGATTCGTTGTACATACATACTTTCTAAACTTTTGGAGTGAATCTTACTTTGAAGATTGAGAATTGAGTCAATGTTTTTTAAGATTGGCTCAATTTTGACTCTTTAGAGTGTGAAATTCCACTTCAAAAAATTTAGAGACTACATATATGTACCGAATCAATGATAAACACTGTTCGCGTGACTATTTCGTTATCGTAGATGTATTATAAATTGAGTGTTGAAAGACTTCACGGTATTTGCCAAAGTTTAAAAGATCTATAGACATCTTGGGAGACAGTGAAATTGCATGAGCGCCAATTTTCTCGATGAAAAGTACTGGTTTTCTCTTAGTTATGCTAACTTCAATCCACATGACACGCGACGTTCTTAAAAACCGTAATTCTTATTACGTGGACGTAATAAGAATAGACTGTGCATTTCTATGAAGTTGTCTCTATTTGAAAAGAGTGAAGTAACTTGATTTATATCGTTTTCTTTCTTTTTAAAATAGTTAAACAGAGATGCTGAGAGATGTTTCAATTCTATTTAATGGAGCACAAGGATCGTGTATCCTGATACGAGATGAAAATTACAAAAGTGAACAAGTTTATTAAGTATTGACCAATGAAGTCATAAGTATTCTATAAGATTTTCACAAAACTGATAATCAGGGAAAAGTTAAAAAATTTTACAGATTTGGGAAATTAAAATTCTTGGCTTTAAAGAAGTTTAATATACGTACCTAACATCACACATACGTAATTTTCGAATACTATCAATTTAACAATTAAAAATGCAAGCAGCATTAATATAATGATAATTTACATTGTTCTGTAAATCTCTCAACAAAATGTTTAACAATTTCCAAACCAGGACAAAAATATAAAAAATTTCAAAAAATCATTGAAAATTAGGAAAAAAATTAGATAAAATTTTGCCTGGAAATTAGGGAGAAGTTATAGAATTTTAGGATAAAGGATTTATGTAATAACCGTAATTCTAATAAATTTTTCTAAAAACTTTTATAATTTTCACCTCGTTTCAAGATACAATCGACCTCCAAATGCAAAGTTCAAGGAATACTCAGAATCTATATATCTCTTACGTCTATGTTAAAAACTGAAAGCTGCGTAATTCCAGCATCGAGTACGCGCTTCGATGAGAGAATCGAAAGTCGCGGATAATACAAAACAAACTTGGCAGTACTAAAACAACGTTTTCGTTCGCCTGGGAAAGCATTAATTCGAAAGTAAAAGCCTCGCGACTTCGCGCGACTTCACGCGGCGTCTCGCGGCGCCGGTTATAGACATCGCGTCGACGTGATTTGGATATTCTTGGCGCGTAACGGGTTAACGATCCTTAAGAAGATTAACGAATCGAAGGCGTAATATCGGGCGTACTCGCAGCGCGTACGAGATATGGCGTCATATCCCGGGACTCTCGTTAGCATGAAAGACGCAGGCACAACGCGCTTGCGCGCACGCTAACCGCCTGTAAATCACACGACGATCGTGCGTATACGCTCGGCTCCTCCGGAGTGAAGTTGTATACACGCTCGTTCAACGACAGATTCGAGTCACAGAATCCGAGCGCGATCTAATTTCGTTAGGTGATACAATCCCGCCGACGACGAAACGAACGTTTCGACATCGACAATTTATGCCCGTTTCTACCAACGTAGATTAACTTCAATCATCTCGGCGCTCAACTTGCTCTTTATTTTTTTCTAATTCTTTGAGCTAGAGATAAAGAGTTATTCTGGATCTATTCTCTAAAATCTTTGGAGTAGAATCTAATTCTAAAGAGTGACAAAGAGTGACAATTGTGATAGGGTGAAGGAGTGGCTCGATTGTCAATTTTTGAGATTGAAATTTCACTCTTTAGGTTTCATTTTTAAAGATTTTAAAAAGTAGAAATTCTAACAGAGTCTGGTCACAAGATGACAGAAATTTTTTTGTTGACCCGTCATTTTTGTCAACTTCAGTAAATTAGAATGAATAAGATAATATAAAAAGTTCAAATGAGAATGCATATACAAAAAGAAGTAGTTTTTCAATTTTGCTTTGTGACAAAATTTCTCGTGACCAGATTTTGTTATAGGGTCTGTAGTTTAATCAAGATTAGAAGTAAACTGCGTTGGTAAAAGCGAGCATTTAAACGTGCCGATCCGAAGGCAACCGCTTTAAAAAAATCGCTCAGAAATCTGATCGAATCCGTACGCGCGGTATATAAAAGCGCTTTATATCCCGGCGAACGCGACATCCCGGGCGACGATGTCGGATAAAGATACGCGGGCTATTAAAAAGAAAGAAGAATCGTGAAACACGTCGCGGCCAACGCGAACGCCGATGCGCGCGTGTGTCGTTAATCAGAAAATTTAATTTTCGTGACCCCGTTCCTAAAGTGGACGATCGAGTGGCTTGCCCCATTTACGCGGTGCGCATGAGCACGATCCTCCTTCTCTTTCTTTCCCTCTTCTCCTCCTCCTTTCTCTCTCTCTCTCTCTCTCTCTCTCTCTCTTTCCCTTTGCGCTGACGGGATAGATGACGGTACGGAGGGAGGGAAAAGCTTCATCTCGTCACGCGTTGCATCCCAATTCGAGCGCGCGTTGGTAGAACGCCGGCTCCGTCACCGGAGAATCCAACCGCCGCCACCTTTAACCCTGTTTCGCCTCTCGCCTTCCACCTTCGGAAAGTCTCGCTTCCCGCGATAGAAAATTCAGGAAGATGACAACGCCGAGCAAATTCTACTCGATATTCGAAAGTTTATATCTCTCCATCGAAAAATGATTAATGATAGAAAGTGACAAATATAATTTGATAACTCAAATTGTATTTTAATGTATTTATCGCCTCAGAATCTTTTCTTTAATCATCATTTATCATTTCTGTTTGCAACCTTGTTTATTCTAAATTAACAAAAATAATGCCAATTTTGATAAGTATAAATTCTTGAAATGTAAATAATTTGTTTCTCTCTTTTTTAAACAAAGATGTAGCTATTTTGAAATGCAGTAACCGTTTAACTTTTTTCCAGTTTTTATTAAAGTTAATAAAAATACAGAGATTAAAATCTCCTTTAATCTAAACTGCGTTATATTGTAGCAGTTAATGACGAAATTATTTTATGAAATTAGTGATAGAATATAGTGATAACACAATTGATTGGATAATATAAAATGAATCGATGTAATGAAAATAGAGATTTTTTAGAACAATATACTATATGTCGCGTTATCGATATCCGATGTTGCCGTGTCGAATACAGTGAATTTACGAAGACGGGCCAAGAAACGTCTCGCCACGGACTTGAGACGGTAAAATTGAAAGTCGATAAGCGGACGGGTTAACGAGTGGGTTAACAGAAGGAAATGCTTCTCGTGTCGTTGACGTCACACGATGTCGTATACGATGCGCGATCCGTCAATTTTCTCGCCGGAGCCGACTCGAATTACGCGGTGCCATTTTTGCACGCTCGCGAAATTGCAGCGCAAGTATATACCGCGATAAATGTCGCTTAACACAAGAAGAATAAATTATATAAAGAACAAAAATTTACAACAATTAATGTAATTATTTTACACTATTTACTTGTGCAGTATCATATTCTCTACTAACATGCAGTAATAATTTATTATTTCATAAATAATATGTACCATAAATTCGACGATTTCTGATAATAAATTAGCGATAATAATTTTTTAATAAAATCAATATGATATTTGAATTATGACGTTTAACGAGGAAAGCTCAGTAATAATTCATAGATTAACATAATTCTCTTCTTAATCCCCGTTTACAAAGTAATACTCGCCAATCTTTAATTACATCCAAAGTTTATACACTCATCCATTGGAATTTCCCAAGATTGAAGGGAGGGAAGGGATTTATTTTTTCTCCCCTAGGTGCAATACATATACATACAAATATGCCATACACCCGGTGAAGCATGCCGGAGGAATACACATAGTGTATTCCTCGCGATACCGCTACGTGGGCGCGGTAAGATTCATAATGAGAGGCACTGCGACCGGCGCGGCGCGGCGCGGCGCGGCGCCGCGTGAGCGAGCGTGCGTGCGAGCGTGCGTGCGTGCGAGCGTGCGTGAGCGTTCGTGCGAGCGCGGCTCTATTGCGCCCGCGAAGCGGATACGGTAGTACTCGCCGGTGCACCGGCTACCGGGGTGACCCCACGTGGAACGTATTAACGCAATATCTCTGTACCTCCGTTAGGCAGCTCAGGCGTGACCAGCGCGCGGCGGCTCGGCTCCATTTCGCAGAAACCGCGGTTGCGCCGTGGAAAAACGAACCGGATCCGCGCAGTAGATGCCGCGCGCGCGTCCGATCTCTCGCGACTCTTATTGTATCTCCCCCCCTCTCCTCTTCCCCCTTCTCTTCCGCTCCACCCTCCTCTCCCCCGCCCATCCGATTGTAGCACGACGCGGTGCTGCTTCGACGATCGCTCGACCGACCGTTAGCGCGTCTATGATTTACGATCGAATTCCTGCGACAAATGCGTGATATTTTGTGCGTAGTATAACATCGCGTGGAGGCCGCTATTACTGGTATCCGGCTGTGATTTTTGTATCGAACGCGAAGCATCGTATATCGTGAATTTTTTTTTCCTCTCTTCGTCTTCTTTTTCTTCTTCTTCCTTTCTTTCTTTTTTCTCCTTTGCGAAATCTCACGATCTTTCGAATCGTATTTCCGTTACATGCGCAAATGTAAACGCACGATTGCTGCGTGAACCAATTTCCCGGGGAATCGTGAGAGGTTTTAATGTCCCGGCTGCGTCGACGCCTGTAACTCTAATCGCGAGGCGCCGCGATTAATGGCCCGATAGAAATGCCGAAGGCGTAGTAACGATCTTTCAAACAATTTGTAAGCATTTTGTTTACGCGTATAATATAGATAGGCGGAATCTATCACATGCAGAAGCGCACGTGGATTTTTAACAACGCCGAAGGTCGCTTAACCGTGAATAAGTAAATAGTGAATACTATTTGCCTGATAATGTAAATACGTGTAGGCGGTAATTTTCGCAGGTTCTTTACGTTTCTATAATTACATCTTCTTGCATGCATATTCCCGTAATAACTTTATTTGAGATGCAGATATTTTCGTTCGCACTTACTCACGTACGACGAAATGTTAATTCACGATTAACCTTTAACTGGTCGCACCAACCCGGTTACATAGGTATGAACTTTCGAAATGTCGCACAATTTCATAAATTACCACTTCTTTATTGAGTCCACACACACACACACACACACACATTTTTAACATAAATAATTGTCACGGTACATTTAAACTTCGATTTATCGAAGTATAAAACGCAACTTTTTTTATTAATACAAAGGAGGCGCAAACAAGAAAATAAAATATTTGTCGAACACAGATGTCAGATTAATGACGTAAAAGCAGCTGAACTAAAGATTAATGACGTAAATGATTGAGGCTGTATATATTTTCGACGCATATTAAACCGTAGAACTGCGAAGAAAACCATCATTTCGCGATGCTGTTGAAATTTAAGTAGGTATAGAAGTATAGAAGTATAGAAATTCAATAGCACGTTTTAATTATTAATCGCCTATTCTATAAAACGTGATGTATGAGCAGAGGCACGAATTGCAAAATGCGTCGGTATCAAATAGTTAGCTTGACATCTTAGGAATGACTAACAGCTAACGCGTTTCTGTGCCAAAAGATCTTGATGACAGTCTTGAGCCTTTTGATCACTCGTCACGTTTTCACCAGACAGGTGTACATCTCCATTCGTAGTTGACTGTTAATCGTAGTTTTTCCAAAGTTGAGTTATATAAATATGTACACACGGAACGTCATTGTCGACGCCAATGGATGATCGCGCGCGGACGGACGAAGTTGAGCACCGCTGATCCGCGCATTTCATTGCGACGGAAGGTGGCGGAACTCTGGGGCTTCGATGGTGGGAAGTACTTTTTGCGTAGGCAAACATATACAACCTTTTTAAATTTCTGCATTAAATTTACATCTCAAATAATTTCGGAGGTATAAGTTGAATTTATATAATTAAGCATGCGGAAATTTCCTACCGATAAAATCTTTATCGTTTTTTCATTGATAAATGAACGGAGTAAAAGGTAAAGATAATTAGCAAAACTGAAGGAATATTAATTATAAACTTTTATGCTTGGAGAGTAATATTAATCCAATTTTCGGATTTAAGTGTATTTAATACTTTTTATATTTCTCGATTTTCTAGATATTATCAGAGTAGAAAAAAAAGTATTAGAGGAAAGCCCCCTATTATGACGCTTAATATGAGATAATGGTCTTTCTGCTAAACTAATAAACTAAAACTGTGTTTGTTTGTATTTGAGAAACATTAAATAAAGTTTTTTAATTGCAGTAACTGATATACTTTGTGTTTTACTATCGATTTCTCGGGGCATCTCATACTAGGAGCAATTTTTTGACTTTGCGATTTACTCACTTTTTACATTTTTTTAATTTAAAAAAAAATATAATTTGAATTAAATTTTATATAATGTTATCTTAAAGCTTATTAAATTCCCTTTAAAATGATCTATTATTTTTTTAAATTCTGTCTATAGACTTTTAGCATTTACCCAAAATGAACTCGGTATCTCATAATAGTGGCCTTTCCTTTAAAGGTTCTTTTTCTACAAAATATCCGATATAAATCTGGATTTCACGCGGTATTAATATTTCCATATAAGACGCAACGAAATCTGCAAAATGGTGCCAATCGAGAGAGCCTTAAGGTGCTTTCTAGCAAGAGATACAAATGACACAGTAAAGCAGTGAATCATTACATCCTTGTTTGCCACTATAAAGCTCACTTTAGACGATCTATAATTCGCGACCAAATTCAAGATAAAATTCTACTTATCATTTTATGTGTCTACTTATACTTTTTCTAAATATAATATTATATTCTGATATACATTNTATATATATATATATATATATATTTCTGAATTTTATTTCTTCAAATGTTTTTTTATATAACATGCAAAATCATAAATAGAATTCTATTCCGAATTTGGTCGCGAATTATAGATCGTCTAAAGTAGGCTTTAAATAAGGATGAAATGATTACTGTGTCACACGGTATCTTTTGCTGGAAAGTACCATTAATTCTTTTGTAGTTTCTCAGCGATAAAAAAAAACGGACGCGGCTGAGCACCGCTGGCTCCTCATGCATTTCACTGCGACAACGGGGATGGTGGAACTCTGCGGAACTCTGCGGAACGCTACGCGGTGGGAGTGCGTTGGTTTCGCGGAAAGTCGTGAGTGCGTCGTGCGGTCGATCGACTGACCGGCCGGCTGGTCGGCCGGTACTATCTAGGGACGCACTACGGAAATATCCGACCCGCGGCCACGCATTCGAAATAATGGCCGCGTTTAACGGTGTCACTGGTCACCGGCACAGCACGGCACGGCACAGTACAGCACACAGTGCTGAGTGCAGTGCGGCGGGCGTGAGCCGATTGAGTAAGAGATCATGCGCGCGCGCGCGCGCGCGCGAGTCCATACACACATTTCTCATGCGTGCGATCCAAAGATAGACATCACGGCACCAGCCGGCCGGCTGGCCGCCGCGCCGCGACCGAACACCGAACCTGCGACTGGCCTCAATTATAATATATCCGCGCGCACGTCTACAATGATGCGAGACGTAAACAACATTCTGGAGAATGCATTGCGGACTTTGCGTCCGCCGGTGTGGCGTATAGATTATGACCTGGCGAATCTTGTATGCGTAAGATTGAGACATCGATAGGCAACTCGGTGATAACTTGAATAATGTATTGCTTTATTAGTACGTGACGTTGCACTTTCTCAGCACAACTCGATGAATGATTTACGAAATCGCGAGAACTCGGTGTTTTACTTTTAAAAGACTCGATAATTATTGAAAACGACACGTCTCACGAGCTTTATAATGTGCTTGATTTATAACGTCTAATAACACACTGTAGATCGGTTAGCCTCGAAAGCACTCGCATCTGGTACTTCGTTCCGTCATTGACCCAGTATTTGATATAGAATATACACACATGCATATATATATATATATAATATATATATATATATATAT
>JAANIC010001475.1:585126-618123 GCA_017607545.1 Acromyrmex charruanus
ACTGTAGAAATTGCCACTCACACAAATATGCAGGAGCATTACTAGCAATTGGACAGTATTACCGTGCATTATTAGTGGGAATTACTGACCGATATCCGAACATCACGAAATTAGCGTACAAATATTTGATCGACCCCGCGTCTTTGCTTAGCACCACGCATCTGGCATTCACGGACGTGCGTGACGTTTCTCCGTCGCGGATGTTTCTCTGTAAACCACCGCAATCGGACCGCATTATCTGCGCCGCGCCGGGCTAACGCTTCCGGCAAATAACGCCGTCTTATCTCTCTGCCGGAGTGCGGCCCCCGGTTTTAATATCTCCTTGCTTTTCGCCGTGGCCTCGCTTATCCGCGGAAGCTGCCGACTTGTTCGATTCGTCGTCGCGTTCATTCGTAGCTCCACGTCCGTTCAACAGCTGCCACAAGATGATATCCAACGTATAATTCATCGCTCCAGTTACTCTCGCCGCCGACGGCAGGTGGCCAATCTCTCTCTCTCTTTCTCTCTCTCTCTCTCTCTCTCTCGGATTCTAATTCTTTCTCTTGTCAAGGTTATCTCGAAGTTGGAAGTGGAAAATCCATCACGAAGGCTTTACCTTCGACTACGAGGATCGTCATTTCACATCACGGATCAGAAGGTTTTCACGGAAGATCGGGTGAACGAATGTCCGGTTTAGATTACGAGACCGCTCGGTTAGCTTATAAGGAAGGAATATTCTTATTGTCGATCCCAGAGAAAGTTTGCTCCCGGTCATATATGATATCTTTAATAAATTATCGATACTCCTCGGGCATTGACATACTTCTCGCTGAGCGCGGAAATGTATAATGAATTCGTAAAAACGTATACGATTGATGTGTGTGTTTTATTAGAAGGCGCATTATATCTTTGGTTTTATTAGAATAGATTTAACAGAATAGATTTACCGGATCAAAATTGTAATCGTATTGGACGTATTATATTCTTGGTTTTATTAAAATAGTACTATATTCTTGATTTTTTTGTTAAAATAAAATAGACTTTTACTGGAAATTGCAATCGGGAGCAAAAATTCAAATCGAGCGGGTTTAACGCCAAGTGTCACGGTAAGAATGCGAGCTACAGCGTCGACCGTTTGAACGGCATCCGTGATTCGAGAGATTTCTCGGAGCTGTGCTGAATTATGTCATACGTGCTCGTATCACTTAGTTGGTAAATAGGTTACGCAAGATGGATCGCGGATATCTACTCGGTACGCTATTAACTAAGCCGGCATCGCCGGCCTGTGTACACACGTTGTTTGCGACTAACAGCTACTCTAAGCATATGATAAACAGACGCGAGAGAGAAGTCTCTTCACGAGTGCACTGGAACTGCCCACGTTGTTGCATTATAGGTGTTACGCGTGCCTTGGCATTTACAGATCAGCTTTCTGAGTGGCACTATAAGCGTCTCAGATGTAAAATTTGAATTGTGAGGTAAGAGTTTCTCATTTTCCTCTTTGCTTGAATACAGAATAACTCGTCGATTTACTCACCTTTCAATTTTACGTTTGAGACACGACATATGCCATGTCAAGCGCTGCCTAGCTGTCAATTATTACATTCGGCGTTACCCACTTTTGCTATAAATATCTCGACACGATGCGCTCTTTCCGAAAAGAACTCCGCGTCTGGTAAATGTTACGACGTTTATGACATCTAACGCAACTCTGATATTGCACTCTTCGACCCACGTTCTGTTATTCGTGCCGGCCATGCGTGTAGTAAAGCCGCGCCCGTGATCTCTTTCTTTCTTTCTTTCTTTTTGTTGATATAATCTTGTTGTTGTGAGCTAAGCAGACTAAAAAGTTAATGAGCCCGACTTAGGCGCCTCAGGCGATTCTGTCGCGAATTTAATTTCTAAAATTCTTTTTTTATTTTTTTCTCGTCATCACGGTGCGACTCCGAAGGATTTCTTACAACATACCTGGCGGTCATTTCGCAGTACTCAAGTCTTGTTGAGATTAGCCCGCGAGCAATTGTTAAAATGTCTGCTCATAAAGATGATACTTTCTTTTTTCTTTTATTTATTAAACTACAAAAATGATCTTATTACCAGATTCAACTATTTTTACTCTTTGTTCATCATATATATATATATATTGTGAAAAAAGTTTTAATAAATATTTGCTTGAACAGTCCTAAGTAAATATTTGCTAAATGTAAACATATGTTTATTTGATGCAAAAACCATTAATTTGATTTAATTAATTCTCATTTTTTAATTAAGTAAATATTTATTTACTATAAGTAAATGTTTACTTAGTACTATTCAGAGAAAAGTTTTAATAAATATTTGCTTGAACAGTTCTAAGTAAATATTTGCTAAATGTAAACATATGTTTATTTGATGCAAAAACCATTAATTTGATTTAATTCTCATTTTTTAATTAAGTAAATATTTATTTACTATAAATAAACGTTTACTTAGTACTATTCAGAGAAATATGTTAAGATTTAGTAAATTTTTTCAACGTAGATATATTTAAAACCATAGTTATTAATTTGTGAAGTGAGTAAATAAATTAGCTCTCCAGCAAAGCTTCTTGTAATATAAAGTAAGCAAGTTTGTTTGGCTTATTGTGGTATAAATTGTTATACTAAGTATCTTATTTACATTCAACGTTTTAATTTAAAGCAGAGCTCTTCTTTTTTAACGTGATCATGTTCACGGGTTAACGATCGCTTCAAAGAGAAACATCCCGAGAACTCGAGTGGCCGCAACGAGAGTCTTAAATGCCGTTCTGTCGCCGTTAAAAAGATCTCCTCCGTTGCAGCCAACGTAAGTTTATGACGTAAGCGGAAGTTCATCCAGTCGAGACCGAGCGAGCGTCACCGATATTCCCGGAGAGGTTTAAACGATCCGCCGTAACTCATCCGCGATATGGATTCCGTAGTGCGTCGAGTATCGCGGCTAAATATCAAAACCTGTTTATTCCGGCACGAAGAAGCGATTTTTTTCTTTTTTTTTTTCCTTTTTTTTTACCAAAAGACCAGGTAAGATAAGACAGGGTGACATAACGGTGGCTTGCAGCCGCTGCGAGGTGGTGGTTCACCTTTCTCTCGGCGAGCTGACCCGCGAGCTCGAATTCGAGTTTGGAAACAACATGGCTGACCGATCGTGCCGGCCGGCTTGGTTAATCGCTCGTAAACTCGATCGTAGGATATTGGCAATGCACAACACCGCCTTCTCTCCTCGACTTGCTGTCTTGCTGTCGACCGGCCAGCCGGCCAGCCGGCCAGCCGGCCGGCCGGCCGGCCGGCCAACCGGCCTGCCCCCTTTCTTTCTCTTCCCCTTTCTCGTCGCGATCCGCGGACACCACTGCATCACCACCGTCGTCGTTGGTGTCTGTGTGTCGCAATCGTTAGCACATACCCGGGCGTAATCACCTTGGAACGGCTTCGTTGACGGTCGCGGCGGTGCAATGCATATGCAGCACGCGTTTGCAAAATTCGTCGCGACGTTGAAACGTATTCAACGTGGCGGCCCCTCTCAAATGGGTTGCACATCGTTGCGGTCGCGAAGAAGTCGGCGAGCTGGAATTGCGAAATGGAACGTGCGCGTGACGGTATGCCTCCCCCCGGCGTCGTCGTCGCCGTTCTGGAATTTCATCGGACGAAATAATCGCTGCTGACTCGCCCACGCGTGGCGGAATAAGTGCACGCTCGTATCGAAACGTGTTATGACTGCTCGTTGCTCGCGAGCGAAAACTTCATCAACCGCGGTGGCGAAAGTTCTTTAGCTCACTTAATCCGGACCGCGACGCTTTCCCGAAATCGTTGACTGATCCAGAAATTTGTCGAGGGGGAGACCATTGGCGCCGGAAGACATTTTTAAGATCAAAAATGAAAAGATACAATATTAAATTATTATTTAAATTATTACATTGAAAAAGTACTGTTTAAATGTATAGTTCAGAAAATGTTACATTTAAAATTATTATATTAACACAAAAAATAATATAATGGAATTTACATTTTTTTATACTTAGGAGTTTCTTAAATTAAAATGTTTTTGGAATATCAAAATTGTGATTAATTATTTTAGAAATATATATAGCAATTTGCTATAAATTAAAAAAATATATATATTCTCTTCCCGTGGATGATTCGCGAGTGTCCGAAATATTATAATTCAATGTAATTGTAATAATTTAATGAATTTATTAATTAAACATAAGACAATTGGATTCTTACATTTCCAGATTGATTCTGAAACGATAAGTGATAAAACACTTGACGTCATGTAAAGTGTAATCATAAATGTTCGGTAACAGCTACGATATCGATTATAGGAAATGGAGTATTATGGCGTACCTAAGCTCTTTTATGAGTACTTATATTTGATTGAAAACAAAATTATTTTTCAGTACTCATAAAGTTTCATAAAAACAAATTATAAGAATAAAAATGTGTGAAATTGATTTAATATGCTTTACCTGATATTTATAATTATTATATGTATAATATAAATGCAAAAAGAATATACATATAGATTACCTATAAATTATCATATTGTGTGATTAATTTGTGAGATAAAGCGAGCTATTCAGTCCGACAGCGCAATTGTAAAATAAATCTTCTTAAAAAATTTTTATAAAATAAACTCATATATTATAAAACATTATAATGTAAAGATCTTAAAAAAAAAAGCAAGAATTAGAACATTCCAGACTTTATGCACTGAGCAAAACGATTGAAAATGGACGATCCAGAAAATTCTGATTTTTTTTTATTGACTAGAATTCCAGTATAGATTTAACTAGCGGATTTAACGTGGAAAATTCTAATTCGTAAATTTTCAATTGAAATTTTAATTAATCCAACCAGACATTTTTCTCAGTGTGATATTAACAATAATAATTTATCGTGACCTTATCGTGCTTATTCGAGGAATTTCTATTATCCGTGTCCGAAGGGAGTCGCATTCCTAACGTTTTAAGAAAACTCACGTATGACAAGATCTTCACGCAATGTCGAGATGCTAAAGATGATGTTTTACTTTACATCGAGCCAATGTAAACCTTATCTTTAATGTTTTTAAATTTATGTCTGCCTTCATACACAATGAACTCAGCTGATCGTGCCCTGAAAGGCATGAACGTTTCGCGCGCCTCCCCACCCGGCGATAACTCGCTCGTAAACGAAGCCTCGGTGACGTAACGATACAGTACGCGTCGTAAATTATGATCGATAATGTAACCTTGTGCGTGTGGAGGTAACGCATGGACATACGGAAAGGGAAGCTAAGAAGGAGGGAGATGAACGATGTTCCTCGCGCGGCTTCCGCGGAGTTGCCTGTCGATCTCTCGCGATCATTATTATTCCTTCCACTTAGCCGGCAAGGAAATCATCTTGCTGTGCAACTTTTAACCACGTACGTTTTTTTTTCCATCTCCGATCAGATTACGATTAGCAAGAAGCTAATCGAGATGCATGCAGCGAGATAAGCACTGTAAAGTGCGAAATTAATTGTTGTCCGTATTCGCTTCTCTCCTTTTTTTTTTCTTATTTTTCTACCGTGCGATAAGTCGCATTTGAGTATACAGAAACGGTTTTGTCGCTGATGCATGGCAATCGTAGATGAAGGAAATAAACAACGTGCGATGTCTACTTCGTCGTCATCGTCGTCGTCGTCGTCGTCGACTGCAAATTATACGATTGATCGCTCAAGGGTAACACTTATCGATTTTCCGAGTGCTAGCTTTCATTCCGGTCGACAAGCATGGCGGATCATAGTTTTCAGTACTTCAGAGCCAACCTTTGATACTCGCATGCGCGATAGATTTTATGGGAATATAGATTTCCTCTGAGAGAATTCGTCACGCGTGCGATGAAGCACGCGGGTGAGTCTCGGACGCGACGTACTTTAGGTACGGAAAAATGATTTTCGCGACGCTGTGCCATTCGTGTTGTTCTCTCGCCGGATGTCGGGAGAAAACAAAACGTCGCATAAAACTTTGCCGACAATTCCGTTCGACATTTCCGCGACGCGACGCGACGCGACGCGACGTCGGTAATGGACGCGCGCCGCGTAACGCCGCATGGAGCACGAGGACGTGAGGAAAAGTGGCGCGTACTCGCTACATCGAGGAGAGAAAAGCGAGGTCGGGCCTTTCTCAGAAAAGTGGGTCGAGAAGGTATCCGATTGTACACAACGCGCCGCGCGCATTCCGATCATCCGCTGGGGGACGCTCATGGGAGAGGCGTCGTTGACGTCCTTGTCTAAAAACGCGCGCGTTGTTAGACCGCTTTCACACGTCACGGTTTTTCGCCACGCCAGTGCTGATAAATCGTACATGAAGAATTTAACCTTTTCGGTGACGGCGACACGTTACGTTGTGTTGAAACGCCGCGCGCCCGCAATTGGCCGAGGCCTCGATCCGCTAATGTGTCAAGAACAGCTGACAGAACGTGGTTAACGTCAGATTTCACGCTGTCATGTATGGCATAGGGGGGTATATCCTAGACCTAGTGAGCCACCTTTTGTATAAAAAAAAAAAAGATTATTCTTAGATCAACCATAATATACTCGTATATAAGCAAAAATATTGTAATGTTACTTTAAAAGATTTTTCATTCTTAGTTTGATTAAATTTATGTTAATGCTTATTATTTTGCACTCAATTCAGGACTTGTTCAATTATAAATCTTACATCAATATAGATTCAAATCAAGGCTAAAATCTTTGATGCGAAATTACAATTTTTGATTATGTATGAGCATATTATGGTTGATTTTCTAATATTTTTTTGCGCATACAGTCTTTTTGCGCATTTAGAATAGACGTTTCTGCAACGAAAATCCTAAGGAGACTGTTGCTTTATAAGCCTTTAATTTTTAACATTAGATATCTTTCATTAATATCTAATATGTAACTAATTCTTAAATTGAATTGATCCTTAAAATAAATTGATTAATATTGAATTAAAATTAATAAACAATGAAACTGGACGGTATTCATAGTCACTTTATTTTAAGACCGTCTCAATAATATTTTAAGATGCTAATACAGTTCTCTGATTGGTTCATAACATTTTAAGACTGTACTTAAGACGCTCTTAAATATTAAAATTGACTATGAATATCAGCTTTTATTATCGATTGCTAATTTGAACCGATTGTTTCGATACACTGAAAAAATGATTAAATCAACAAAACATTTTGATGAGAATAAATAGAACTTCTGTTTATCATAATCAGAAATCCTATTTGATTTCATCAAAATGCTATTTTTATTGGACTTTGTTCGTTTAATCAGAACATTTTTCTCAGTGTATTTTCGTTCGAAAAAGATCAACTCCAAAGAAATGAAAAAACTAAAATATTATTTTTCCTTTAAACGCGTAAAATAATACGTAAAAGAAATTGGAAGGTCATAAATAAATTATATGAGAAACTATATAAATTGGATTGCCAACAATTGCGAATTTCCGCGACGTGCGAAAGAGTCTTTAGCTCGCGTTGTTAGCGTGCTGTCAACAATCATGAGGGAAAACAAGGAGCGAGATTTCACTGCTGCCTCACACGAATCCCGGTTTCCCCGACGTCGTTGTCGTCGTCGTTCTTATCGGTTTCGTTCTGGTTCTGAACTCGAGCCGGATTTATTTTATTAACCATGAGTGTTCGTGTCTCAGCGATGTGGGACGAACGAGCGAGCGAGCGAGCGACCGCCGGCCTTCCGCGTTTCATCGATTAAGTGATTTTATGTGGATGCGCGTTGCGCAGCATCGCGAGGAGATTGTAGGCCGAGAAAATAGAAGAATAGTTCGAGATTCACGCGGCGAGGGATCACGTTTGCGTGCGGTGTTTTCTTCTTATTATCTGACGCTTATTGCGCATCGGCGATTTGACCGAGTTGAGTTCTGCGCATACAGAAAAATATACTTTTATTGCTTAAGAAAAGTGATTACTCAATTTACTTTCTTCTTTTAAGTAACGGTTATCTTTAACAAAGAATATTTTCTTCATAATAATCTTAAAATATACTTATCATACAATTTTATAAGATTTATTATTGTATACTGAAGACAAGAATTTATTTTCGTTTGTAAGATATTATAAAATTGAATCGAAGAGCCAACTTTTAGCATAATCTTAAAATATACTTATCATACAATTTTATAAGATTTATTATTGTATACTGAAGACAAGAATTTATTTTCATTTGTAAGATATTATAAAATTGAATCGAAGAGCCAACTTTTAGCATAATCTTAAAATATACTTATCATACAATTTTATAAGATTTATTATTGTATACTCAAGACAAGAATTTATTTTCGTTTGTAAGATATTATAAAATTGAATCGAAGAGCCAACTTTTAGCAAATTGTATATTTATTTTAATTTAATAATCTTAATTGCAGTATTAAATATATTAATATTCAGAATATAATTTGATTAAATTTGATGCTTGTGATGAACTTATGATAAATTTGCGGATAGATGAGCTTTGAAAATCTACTTGAAGGTAATTATTACTTGCGTGCAGTATACGTTTTTTTTTTTGTGTACCGAGAGTTGTTTGCCTCACGGAAGGAGACGCGGTTCTCTCAGCTATCCTCTCAGCTTGTGCTGAAGCATAAACCCTACCACGACTGGTGCTTATCATTGTCGTTCTTATTGGAATCGAATGGGCAGCCTTACTGGCACTGGTACAGATTTGTTGTGCGATCGGGATAAAACGCATAAACCAAAATCGCACAAATAAAAATCAAATCTGGATACGTAGATCTTCTAGTAGCCGTTTATGTGCTTTGTCGTCGCGCATAGCAACGACGGTTACAAAGAAACGAGGTGAAAACTACCATTTTCATGGTGTTATATCACGTACGCGAGTCATGCATTGACGTTGATCACGAAATATTGCTTCAGCTACGCTACAGTTAAAAAAAAAGAAAGAAGAAAAGCGAACACGGCTCGGTAGTTTCAGAACGTTTTGGATGTATATATGTACATGGTAATGCCTCTACTAAATTCACAGAGTTCCATAAAAATGACGTAGGAAATAGGAAGTTCCATAATTATTACTTCGCTATATTTTCTCGTAATATACTACGCGATCCACTGCTGACATCGATATCATTATCGTTTTCGCTTCTTATAGCTACACTTCGTTAACTTGCGAATGTAAATGCGCATGTATATTGTACATATACATAGAATCATGAGCGGAATCGTGAGCGTCCCATGTTCATTGAAATGGGCATCATGTATGTGTGTGGTAGTTGTTTATCTTAATGCACTCTTTACTTACTTCGTTGCGGAATTAAGATTGCTGCAATCCATCGTCACGATGTGTATCGAGCCCTTTTATATGCGATTTTATTTATATATTCATCGATAAAACAAAACGTCTCACACTTTCTGTCTCTTCCTTTCTTTTTCTTACCTACACGAGCTCGTACTAGGACGTTAAACGCGTTCATTCATCGTGTTCCGCGTGGTCGCTCTAATATAGAATGTTGTCTATGTTCATTTTTTCGATAGCTATTTCAACGAAGCTGTGTCGATAAATTTCCGGAACGGTTTAACATCTCGGTTTTCTTAAGAAAACTACTTTAATAGTTGGGTTTTTCGGTAGAGAGTAAATTAAATATTTTAATTGAGTTCTTCACTCTATCGCCTCTATCGATATGAACGCTTCAATTCTGTAACGTTTAATGACAACTGAAGTCAATAATTGGTATTGTTATATTGTGCAGATATTATACGAGCAAAAAACTGTGCATTGATAATGTGACACCAAACAGTCATTAAAGCCCGTTTTTTATTTTTTGTATTAACTTTTGTGATTTACATCTTGCTTAAAATTTGATAATATTATATATATATATATAAGAATTGTATTTTTTAGCTATAATTAATCACTAAACTGATGGTTTTATAGTGGGAACTTTAATTTAAAATTGCTCCACTACAAAATCATTAATTTATTAGATTATAACCATAGTTAGAAAAATACAATTTTTATGTTATCATTAAAGGTTAAGTTTAATCCCGTATATTTCAAAATTACGTTTATATAGAGTATTGTTTAAGATTACAAATTTTCTTCATGTAAACAATATGAGCAATGTAAAAATGTGTGATTTATTGTGAATTGAATAATACAATATAGAAAGAAATAATTAAGTTTTATGATAATATATCTGACTTTTTGATATTGATTACTAAAATGTATAAACGATAAGTTTTAATGCAATCTGGTATCAAACGACAAAAAACATAAGCTTCGTAAAACAGTTTACATTGTATATAATTACATATAATTTTATTTTAAAGTAAACTGTGTAAAGTAAATTGTAAACACACAATCCTAGTCTAACTACAAGTTAACCAGGAAAACCAGTCTGAGAGAGAGAGAGAGAGAGAGAGAGAGAGAGAGAGAGAGAGAGAGATATCGGAATATTATTCTGATAGTATTTTCGATAGCTAATATCACTTTCGTTGCATTTCTTCGTGTCGATTAATCCGAATTGGATCGAGAAACCGGAATAATACAAGAATTAAAGAATAATTCCGGTAAGGAGGACAACGCGTAGAGAGAGAGAGAGAGACGCTGTGGAGGGGGAGGAGGAAGAGAAGGAACGAAAACAAACTTTCGCTGCATACGACGGGGAGCTCCAGCGTGGGTTTATGTACGCGAGTAAAGGCGCGTGTATATATCTATATATATATGTATATAAAGAGAGACTCAACGACGAGGATCGCGTCGCAGCGCGGCAGTGCGGCGAGAGAGACGCGAGAGACGAGAGGGATCACGAGGGGGATTTAAAAGGGGGCCAGGAGAGGGGCGAAAGGCGGCCACGACGTACGTACTCTGTAACAGAAGAGGAGCGTGTGCCAGCCCGCTGTCGTAGCGCGTGTTTTACGCAACGTCGGCTGTGATATAACGGCGAAGTATAGAGCTTCCCCTTTTCCCCCCCCCCCCCCCTCGCCCCGTCTTCTCCTTCCCTCCCCTCTCCCTCCCGCTGTCTGCGCTTCACTACGTTCATACGCGTGAGACGTACGCGCGACGTGCGTCGAAACGTGAAGGCGCGCTAAAAACGCTCGGCCGTATGGTATTAATGCATATGCGACGTAACGAGAACGTCAAGTCGTTCGCACGTCTGAATCGTTAACGGTAAACATTGACCGACACGCACCCTTATCGTTCTCCTTACGTCAAAATCGATTTGTTTTCGTTTTGCAAGCGAACGACTGTACGGCTCAGGAAACGGTTCGCGCCGCAAGAAGGTGACGTCGTCGATTGCGTACGAGGTACTAATAAACGTTCAGCTCGAACGGAAGATAACATGATACGTGGATGAATTCGACGATACGAGAAGGAACGCGTTCATCGCGCATACATACATTGATCGCGAAACGTACACCGCGCGCTCACTTTTCACGACACGTGTTGCTATGGATAAAGTTTCAAATGTGTGACTAATAACAATGACAAAGTTTTGCATACGTTATATATACGCTCGACAATCCCTTCGACAGCTTGCATAGATCGGATACGATTGTGATACTCGATGCTATTGTAAAAAAGAAAAAAAGAAAGAAAGGAAGAAGAAAGAACATCGATACTCTGATACTCCCGGCGCCACATCAACGTGTACCATTCGTTCATAAAGTTCTCAATTCCCAGGCACCGCTCGATGGGACCATCGTGCCGGTAATCTCCGCTCGATACGACCGCGCGAGTGGCCGCTTTGCATTTTGCGGCTCTACCGCGTGCCATTTCGCCCCGACAATGAGCCGGCTATAATAGCGGTTACGTCGGAGCTCCGAGCATGGCGAGGCTGAGACTCTATATACTCTCTATAGTGCAGGCGCGCTCGCGCGAGACTCATGGCAATGGGTGTGGGTCGCGTTTACCCGGTTTCGCTGGACCCGGCCGAACCCAATGACCTAAATGATACGGCGAAGCGGGTCGCAGCCTAGATTCCGCCGCGGGGGCCGGCCTCTTGCCATCGCCACCACCGTCGTCGCCGCCGTCGCCGTCGCCGCCGCCACCGTCGCCGCCGTCGCCGCCGTCGCCGTCACCGTCGCCGTACGCGCCGACAATGAGCAAACGTAGCGTATCTCGCGCAGCGCCGCCCGCCGCAGCCTAGATTTTCACTTTCGCGCGGGAGTTGACACTCTCGTCTCGCGATAACGAAGTGTATCGAGAGAGGGACCGGCGTACGGATAAACCGAGGCCGCGGCATGGCACATAGATCGCTGGCAAGTTAAGGAACTGGTTCCGCCGGCTGACAAGAGATAACAGGTATATCGCTCCCGCTCGCACACAGTTTGTTGTTGCCACACCGCCAAGTCTGTGTACCGCGGTGATACTGGAGAAAAAAAATAGACGATCACGTGGAGTCGCGTATATGTACCCTATGTGGAACAATGTATGCGGTCATTCCTCGAAAACGTGGCGTATCCGCGCCTAGTATCGTTCATTCGGCAGCTACGTCGTTATCTCATTTTAGTAGAACACATATCTTCATTAGTTCCTATTTTCGTTAATTCAAAGACAACAAGAAAATCAAAATGATATCAGTTTAACGTCATATCGACCGAATAATGACGACAAAAAAAAGATATATATTCGGTTCATTAATTATACGTCAAATTGATATTATTTTAACTTTCTCATTGGGTAATTTTTTACGAAAGTATGTTTGTTGTTTTTTCATATCACCTAACCCTATATCACCGAACTGTTACAAAGAAAAGAAATGAAAAAAAATGTCTCCATGCACACGCATATGGTAACGCATATGCAACGTCGAAGGGGCGTCACTCGTGACTCACATAGATACATCCGGTGCATCCGGTAGCTCAGAGGATGAAATGCGTCCGTATAATTGGCACAGCGATTACAAACACCGTCGACGGCATGATCGAGCCGTTGCGTCACTGCGAGACCAATAAAGCGGCGCGATACAAACGAGGCTCTCGGTAGCCCAGATTTTCACTTTCGCGCGCGCGGGTGAACGTTGACACCCTCGGCGTCCTTCGATAGATATAGAACCGCATCGAGCTGCATTCACCCAGAAACTCGTCCAGAAGCATGCCGCGCGATGCGGGAGAGAAACGTAATAATTACGTCGGCGATAAACGTTTCTTAATGTCGCGAATGTCGTACGCGTGTCGTTCGCCCTGTGATTAAAAGCACCGCCGATAATTGTTCGACTATTACGTTATTATGCGGGGGTAATAAATTACCCTTGATAATTTTGCGATATGCTGTAACGTTACTTTTTGTAAACGCGAGTGGGACAAAACGGGTATTCCGCCTCCATCGAGGGCGGCCTTCGATAACAACTGTCCTCCTCATTAATTTCGTAATCGTTGCGGTTGACAACGTGGAAAAAAAGGGAGAGAGAGAGAGAGAGAGAGAGAGAGAGTTGTACCATGGCAAAGTCTCGGGTACCTTTATCCTGAGATTATCGCGAGCCGCATTTTCCTGTTTTTACAGAAAGCACGAACAACCTTATTTGTCCCCCTCAATTACTGCATATTTTTGAAGCAGTAAATCTTAAGACAGTGAAGAGAGAGATAAAACATTTATTACTGTTTTGAAACAAGCCCTTTAAGAACGTACAAAAAGAATAAACAATAATTTAAGAGTGAAAAACGCAAAATAAGAAAATTAGCAAGTACGGATAAGAATAAAATGTACAGACAAGTAGCGTAAACATTTGAAGAAAATATTACACGAAGATGAATGAAATGAAATAAAATATAATATAATATAATATAATATTATATAATATAGTAGAATATAATAGGTAAGACAGTGGAGAAATTTAAACCAAAGAAAAACGAAAATAGCAGTTAATATAGAATAAAAAGCGGCAAGTAAATTGTACGCAAACACAGGAGAGAAAGAGAACGAGAGGAGGAAGGGAGAGAGAGAGAGAGAGAGAGAGAGAGAGAGAGAGAGAACATAATAAAATTTATCGCGAGACAATCATCCGTCTTGTTCAAGCTTTTGAAAGTCGCTCTTATTGTTAAACGCGGAAACGCGCGTCGCCGTTTCCTACGAATCGCGAAACTAGATTGAGGCAAAACGAGTCCATGGAACAGCGTTCAAGTTGCGTGCGGACTTTCCAGAAGATTACTAACTGCGTAATGACTTGTAATGATGCGTGGGAAAGCCCGTTACGTTCGGGATCGCCATTGTAACATCGTCGCGCTCTTACTCCGCGAGTAACTACGAATAGTCACACCGCTGGGTAAGAGGGAAGGACAGGGGGGGAGGGGGAGAGAAATAGAAAGAAGAGAGGGCTTCTCTTTCTCCGCTGTGCCGCACGTGGACGCCACCCGTTGCACCATCGCATCGCGCTGTTGCGGACTACCCGGACTACCGTTATCGCCGCGATGTGACCTGCTTTTTGGACGCCCGCTTTTCTCCTCCTCGTTCCACCACCTTCCTTCCTCCTTTACCGTTCGCTCAACGTAACCGGCAACGCCCGGACGGAGTTAGACGAAAACGGAGAGAAGGGAAGTTCACTGGGAAGGACACGGTCAATTATCAAAATTGACGGAAACAAAAAAGCGTCCGCGTCCTAGAAAATCACTCGGTCGCGGTGGACCGGAATGCGGAAATCTCTTATTGCGTATGAAAGATACGCACGCGTGGATACTTCTTTTTTTTTTTTTGGCCGTGGAGTATCACGTATTCGTTGCCGAGGTCCTATCACGGCTTCTTATCTCAATCGTAAGATCTAAGACGTTAAATATTCGGAAACAGCGGCGGAGCGAGAAATTACAGGCGTCGTGAATACATTTGAATAGCGGCGTATTTAATTATCGGCTAACGGAGAAGGTCGCAGTGTTATGTAACGTCACGCGTCTCGTGTGACCGTACGATATATAAATTAAATTATTGTAAAAAATAAAAGCGAGTGTGTGCGAGACGCGTGTCGCGATCGTCGCGATGGCTTCCCGATAGAGCGTTTTAGCGGGGCGACCGTGACGGTTTCCGCGATGCACGAATGCGATGACGTGACGCGCGCTCGCGTAATAAATGAGCGCAGGTGAGCCGATGACGACAAGTGCGTTAATGTCGTGGAATGAGGAATTATCAGCCGTGCGTCCGAGCGACCAATTATCGTTGCGTTTCACCTTGAACGAGACTATAAAGCGAACATCGTCGTCATAGAAAAATCTCCGCTCACGTCACGCTGATAGCGCGTAAATTTTTTTAGATAATATTTGTACCGGATATTCTTGCTACAAAAATAATATATTATTTTAAAAATACATTAATAATTTACTTTTTGTCCGTAGTCTGATGAATGTTTTTTTTTTTTTTTTTTTTTTCAGAATTTTTATCCAGTTTTTAATCGCATTAAAATTAATTGTAATTCAGTTCAGTCAGTTATTTGCCGCCATACACGTTCCGTATTATGGCTTTACGATTGTATTAATATTTACATTAATTTTCTGCGAAGCAATTAATTGTGAATAACGTCAATAGGGGAAGATATCGAAATCGTAAATATATGCTTTTTGCTGGCAGCTTAATCGGATGAATTGAAAAGAGCTTATTGCATAATCGCTCGTTTTTTTCGTCGTGCATTTTTTTTTATCGGGAAAAACGTCACTAGTGCTTTTTGTTAATCGGTTTTTGCTTATATACGCTCGCGCATATCTCTTACAACCAGCTGGCAATCGCTCGTTGCTTGTTTCTTATTCAGCAACGGCGCGGTTGGGAAAGAGGAGGAAGGGGGGGGGGAGGAGGGGGATTCGCGGATTGAGCAGCTGTGTGACGTCATCGGTAGTAGCTCGACACAGTGACACCGATCGCCGCGTCGGGATGAAGCGAGCCGGCCGGTTGCCGTCAGGACGATTCCCGTTTTCGTTCGTTGTAATTGTCATTGGTAAAGAATAATGACGTAGGAACACGCGGAACCTCAGACTTTCACTTCTCCGAGCACATCCGCTCTCCGCGAATCCTTTTCTAGAGATGGTCGCTCTCGCAACAGCGAGATAAGTTGCGAAGATACAGAGAGTCTCGTCAGCCTGTTTATGAAATCATCGTGGTCAACGATTGGAAAACAGCCGTCAGAAATGGCAAAACACTCTAAAGTTGCCATAAACAATCTGTTGCATTAATAACAGACGCATAAACGTGACGTTGATAAAAATGATGAGGAAAATATCGCGAGATCAGTATCTTTGTATGTGTCAGTTGAAGATTAATCAATTTGACGAGAATGTATGATATACGCTGTTTAATATGCCATGAAATGCTAAATAATGATAAGAAACTGATTACGTGTAGTATAATATTTAGGAATACTTGGTGATTAAGGTATCTTTAATTAATTTTTTATAAAATTTTTATTTCACATCTTAATTCTTTATTATTATATTATTCATTGACAGAAATTAATATATTCCGTTTTTATTTAAATGTTATACATCGCTGGCACAAAATAAAATTCCGGACACAAAAGCATCAGAACGCTAATATTTCATGTGATTGACACTCTCGCAAGGAAATCCAATGTTATATACATATATTATATATTATCTTCCTTTGTTCGTTTCGAGAACATATTAACAGGTGATTTGCCACGAGCGACTTATACTCAACGAAGCATCGATCAAACGCATGCCTTATCGCCTTGAGAGATAAGATGTCGCGAATACGAAGATGTCACGAGTTTCGCTGTATGACAATAACAAAGTTGAAAAAAATATATCAGCAAGGAATTGTATTTTTGTACTCGGCACAAAAATTCCATTTTTCCTTTAACGTTTATTAATTAACTCACATTTTATTAATTCACATTTATTTTTTCTTCTTTTTGAAAAAAATTAATTCAAATCTATATTATAATTAATTAAAAAATAAAGTAGATTAAAAAGCTTCTAAGTAAATATTAAAAATATAGATAATTTTTAGTAAAACAACTCACATATAGCAACCCGCATTTACATATTAAACGTATTACGTAGTGACGTAGTAATAAGCTAAATTATAATATAAATATAATATATAAATATAAAATATTATTACATTGATGAATATCTTAAAAATTCTTTTTATCTTTTAACACTGATCAATAGAATTTGTTCCGAGTACCTGCACGCTTAACCTATACTGCAAACTATTGTTTTCATTCTCGATAGATGAGTCCGCACGTTTAGATATCCTTTGTTCAGATCTTATCTCGTGTAGGATAATCGATCTTGGCGCGAGACATTGCACCATGGCATTGACACGTTATCAGAATTCCTCGTGTATACGAGTCTAATTGGCGACCTGGCACAAAAGATAACGAACCCCATATCGTCATCCTTGAGACAGAAGTCCTTGAAATAAAAAAAAAAAATGTATTGGAAATCTTTTTTTCCTTTTACGTCTCTTTCCATCGCCAAGAGAAACGGAAATTGAAATTGCTACTTTGGTGGCGCGCCGCTGATGAACGGTGAGTTTAAAAATAACTCTGCCAGGTAATTGCCCTGCGAGAACAGCGGTATAACGAGAGACATATGAGACTTCAATGTCAGGCTGTTACGCCACTGCACTGGGTTGCACAGATAAGAGAGCTCCTATTCTCGCGGGGCAGGAAAGGCACTTCGAGGAGGGAGGAAAAAAAAAAATCAACGGACGCCGCGAGCGGTGAAACATCTGTTTACGTAGTGTGTTGAGCAAGCAAGGTACTTTATCGATTTGTCAGATACAAATCTCGCGGTGCACGCAGCGGGTAAACAGGAATGACGTTAACGCCGAGTATCTTATTGCCGTCCGCGGCTTCTTATTTTGCTTACGTCGAGAACGTATCGGCGCTTCTAAGCGCGTAATACGTACGTGATACTCGTTTAATCGATTGCATCCTCTCTCGCGAATTGACTGCTCTATCACTACGGTTATGATACATCGATGAAATGAGTTTTCATGCATTATAGGATGGCTTTTCAACGCGAATTGTTAGGATCGATGAAGGCACAAGTGTATTGTTGTAAATATATCGAATAATACAAACCGACAATTACTATCGACTTATCTTCTCATAGACACGAAGATTTGAATGATTTTTCTTGCAAGTATTTTATATGTAACGCGATAGTCTTACAAATTGTCCATTGGAATATTTAAGACGCGCTTTTTGTTATCAAACTGTGCCTTATCTTTCACATTTTAAGTTGTATAAATGTTTAGATTTTATGGGAATGACTGACTGAGCGAATATAAACTTGAAACAGTTCGAATAGCTATCGAGTCAAAGTCCTGATATTATCACACTTGAGCAATAAAGTAGAATTTATCGGGTAAATATTGTTTTCCGAGTACAATACAAATTGAATAATGTGTGTATTTATTAGCTTTAAGAAAGAGATAAAGGATTCGTTCTTCTTATTGTTAGAAGGAATATGTAATTGTCATCGCGTACAAAACACGCTATATACCTGATAAATCGTAAATAGATTTTTTTTTTAAATTTTCTACGATCGATTTCTGTCGTGAGCAGAATATCGCTATAACATGTTAAAGTATATCACTGCTAGCATCAATATGGAGCCGGTGTTTTATATTCAAGAGTTTTTAATTATTCTGGTGAAATTTCCGAATATCAATTGAATCTGTGAGCACTATAAATCATTTGATGAAAGTTAACTGTAACCGATCATTATAAATATGGAAAAAAACTTCGTGAAAATTGATATCTAATTTTTTTCTAAACTTTCTTCTTAATAATACAGCTTAATTGTCAGTCGTTACTACATTTAGTCCAAATTCTAAGTAAATTTTAATTCCTTTTTAATTACGAGTGAAAAATGTTATCATTGTTCGTCGAAATCGATGAGTCATTTTCCGCGAATAATATGAATATTCGACAATGTCTGCAAAGGACAGACAGTCCTTATTGGAAATAATAATGAATCATCGCATTTTGTATACATGTATTACAGCTTAGAAAAGTATATTTGATTACTAATTAAATTTGTATAACTAAATCTTTATGATTAAAATTCGATATTCTTATTCATCATTCTTGAATTGTAACAATGATTTCTTGAAAGATTTCATTCTCAACATCAATATATTCTGCTAAATTATTTCCCATAGTTAAGTTTTCATACTTAAAAAAATTTATTAAAAGATTTGTAATTAAAGTACAGTTAAAAAATATATATAATAATATAATTAAATCAATCACAATTCAAGAAAGACGCTAGTTATTATTTTATTGTTGCGATCAATCTTTATATAATTTTTGTATAAAATTACAAAATAAATCTTTCAACCTTCAAAAAAGTCATCTTGAATATTTAAAATTGCAATTAAATTATAACTTAAAAACTCTAAAAATAACGTCTAACAATTAGTGTCGTTATTTGAAAGTGATTAAAAATACATTTAACAGTAGCATATGAATTCGTTGCCATGATTGCAAAGATTTTACTCTAATATAATTAAACCTCGGTAGAAAGAATCGTGTCAGTATCGAGATTTCTTCTCCTCTAACAACATTGTGCTTGCCACATAAGTAGTAGCGCGAGGAAGAACAGCCAGCCGGTGGCTTCTCTCTCTCTCTCTCTCTCTCTCTCTCTCTCTCTCTCTCTCGCTCGAGGAATCCTTGATGCAACCTCGTAACAGAGCTCCCCGGCTTTGTCCTTTCCCGTGATTGGTAGAATCGCCGGCCGGCTGTTCCTAGATTCTCGCGCGGCCGCTTTCCTAGGCGCTCGTTACTCACGTTCAGGTGCAGCCTGCACGTGGAAACCCGATTACGCAGTTACGCCATGAGTGGGAATAAAAGCGTCGCGGCGCGGCATGGCGCAGCACGACGATGAGGATTGAGCCTCGATCCCCGATGGAACAAAGAAATCCTTGAGATAGTCGCGCGTTCGCGCGACGGAGATAGTGGGTTCGACATGATTCGCGTCCCCCTTAGATAAGCCGCCAGCAGTGGACGGCAAGCCGTCGATTAGACGCAATTAGATGCTCTCTCTCTCTCTCTCTCTCTCTTTCTCTCTCATTCGATCGCGGCGAGATTTGATTATTTTCACCAAGAGAACTTGTTGCGTATTATAATGCGATTCTCCGCGTCAGACAGAGTTAGTCACGACGAGTTGTTGACGTGGTGATTATCGCGGAAAGTTTCGGTCCTGCTTTTATTAGAGAAACGCAATAAATGATCGTATACATCATATATATTACGAATAAGTAATATTGCGCGGAGGTCTATGGGAGATACTTTCCCATAATATTATATGTGATAGAGGAAATTCGAGGAATACAGGCGGTGCGAAAATAACACTTATTTGACCTACGTGCTCCGCGAATTATGACGTAAAGCGCGCGCGTCTCATTCGCGTATCATCTTGATCTCAAAATACGCCGTCGAGAATTCTTGAAAGTCAGCGCGATAGCTGCAATTAATGGCTTTCACGTTTATTCCGCTGTGGAATTGCTCCGGCGTGAAAAATCTTAAGAACACGGAAATTCATCTGTCAATCGACGCGTCTCCGCGCGCGGGATAACGTCTACATTATGTCTGCAGATAAGATGTTTTTGACGATCGAGACACGATGATGAGTTCTACGTGTCGCGATTGTGGCATCTAAGACTATTTGATTAACCTCGGCGAATAAAATTTATACTTAAATGTCGAATGAATTTCAACCGAGATATTATCTCTCTGTGATGTAAAAATAGTTTCAGAATTACATAAATTAAAATATCTCAAGATTGCGGCTGGTTTCTTCCGTACTTGGCTAGCCTTATCTTCTTGTCTGTATTATTATATAATCAGTAAACGGTAAAAGTATAAAAAAGGATCGTTATCTATTACATAATTTTATCTAGCAATTTCATACTCGTTAGAAATTCTTTGTCTGTTTTCACGTATTTTGCAATGTGCACTATAACATGTATTACAGTGTAATGCCAAAGCTAAAATATCAGGCGTTTCTAACAGTCGACTGTCACAGGGAATCACTCGCAGTGATGGTTTCGTGACTTGTTTGCACCGCGGAATAATTTAACGCCGCGAATAAGGGAGAAGTCTGATCAATTTAAAGCGTCGCTGAAGAACAAAGGAAAAACGTGACTTATCTGCCGAGGAGATACCGTCACTGATGACAAGGTACACGCGCGTCGAAAGAGCAACTGATTCATCGGCATGCAATGGCTCGCCGCGGCAATGACAAAGGTCATCCTTGAACCACGGTCCCTATTTGGCTAGCGGATTCTGAACTGGTCCTTTGCGAAGACATCCCTGGCACATCGCGGTTTCCTTCATCTCGAAGGAAACTAGCTCCCCGTCGACGGAGTCGCCCACCTCACGATAAAAAAATTCTATTTTTTTATCTTTGACGCCAATAATTGGTGAAACACTGGAGAGTTTAGCGATACAGCAGCAAAAACCGTACGAAACCGTACGACCTTCCATAATTAATTCTCTGCGATTAACTGACTTCTCACAGGTGACGTAATGCTTGTTTTACTAATAACTGTTAGTTAGGTGGATATGCTCCCATTATCATTATAATGAAGGCGGTTATTGATGGAAATTTCGAAGAGATTATACAGGAATATAGCGCGCGATTATGTTGTTGTCTGAAGTATGAACTTAATAAAACTAGACAAGAGTTTTACTAGATTGTGAAAGAAATAAATTTAATAAATAATGAATGAAAACTGACAAGAAATAAATAATATAGGTAAACAAGGAAGGTCATAGTCTGTCAAAGCGGCTCTTTTAACGTCTAATAATACTTTTGTGTGAATCTTAAATTTAATAAAAGCAGCATGAATGGATGTATAACATTACATGCCAGACACGATATAACACTTTTGAAAGAAAGTTTAAATGAAGTTGAATTTGAAAGTGAAGATTTGTTCCATGAATAAAAATCTTCTACTTGGCAGGCAGAATCGCCTCGAATTAGAAATAAACTAGACAGCGTGCAGTTATGTAATAACACAATTCATGTGAGAGTTGTGCAAAGACCTCGTGGTCTTTGGAGTAGCTCGAAAGAAAATTTCAAGCTGATTGTTATTAATAGTTTTCTTAATATAACGACAATAGGCAAGAGTTCAAGGTAGGGCAAAAATAAAGCACAGTACAAGAGTGCGGTGCAACCTTGGTGTTGTTATGCAAGAAATGAAGCGTAAAAGCAGCATGAATGATGCCATTGCGAGAGCTTCGGTTGTACAGAAGAAAAGTTTTCATTGTTCGCGAGATCTGCTGCTCTCGTGGGCGATCGAAGTCGTGACGTCAGAAGCTCTCTATAATCCTTTCCTAACACGTCGTCACGATCTTCTCATTGGCTTTCTATGGCTTTCTTTCCCTCTCCCCCCCCCCCCACGTCTCTGACGTCACTGCTTGCCGTCCGTCAACACGGGATGAGATAAGTTTATAATAAAAGCAGAAACCCGTTAATGAGCATCTTGTATCCGCTACGTTTATCCGCGAATAAAGCACGTTCCTAAGTACAATACACAGGAAACGTATCGCGCACAGATTGTATCTAAGAAACTTACTAGCGGCTTTTCGTGATAGACAAGGATCTACAGTTTGTTTGCTAAATCCATCCATACGAGCCACAAAGATGTGACGTCACGCGCAATTAGCTCTTCCCGACACTCTGTCATAATTTTATCACACGTTGCCAAGCATCCGACATTGTTGCGCGTGCGTGACGTTGGCAAGCGATGTTATTCAATGTTTTGTAGAAATTGTATTTAAATAATGCGTTCATACGTGAGGAGACATAAATGTTAAAGAATATAATTTCGGAGTTTACGCCAGTGTAAAATGCGCTAATGACGTTACGAAAGCATTCTGTTTTTATGACAAACAAGTGTAACATTCAGCCAAACACTTTCCATGAGTGCTAATAAACTCGATATTAACTCTAAAGACTGGAATTTTCTAATAATGAAATTTAAAAAAGACCTTATTTTCTAAAGGTTTGCGCATGGAAAGATTTTGCTAAAATATTTATTTAAAAATTTAGCTGGATACAGATTTAAAATTAATAATTTTATTATGATTTATAATTTATATTATGATTTATAATTTATAATGTTAAAGTATTAAAATAATTATGTGGGATGCTTAAACTGGTTACTAGAATATCAAAACTTTTAGCAGCGTTGTTCATCATGTTTGAATTATTTTTATGATTCAACAAAAAATTATTTTCAAATCTGTATCTAGCTAAATTTTTAAATACCTCGGCAAATCGTTCTTTCAGTGCGGAGTCGATAAATTCGATTCTGAGTTTAAAATTATAAAATTTAAATTTCGAATATAAATAATCTGATTATATAGTAAAACTCATTTTTAGGTTTTTTACATCACTGAGTTTGAAAATATAGTCTGAAAATGTCGAATTTCGAAAGGATAATAATTTAGGATAAAGGATGATCTAGTGTTATAAATCTCAGAATTTGAAAGTCAGTTTGAAAGTTCTGTTTATCAGCACTGATGAACTTCAAATCAAGCGAAAATTTGATGTTTCTTTGCGAATTTTTTTAAAACTAAGTTTTATGTGTGATCAGATTATTTTTTTATCTACTAATATGTAATCAATTAAAACATTTTTATTTTTTACCTCAGATACGAATAAAACATTATAAAATTATCCAGGTCAAGTTTCATGAAAATTGAGAGTAAGCAGTTTTTATAAAATAAAAGGATGGTGATCCTAAATGAGATGTCCACAAAAAGTTAATATTCCTCAGCATTTAATAAAGTTATAATTTTTATCTTGTAAATACCTTTCATCGTATGACTGATGAATTAATCAAATAAGGGGATTGGTAAAAGGTACGTTGCATTTTTTCACGGACATTTCGTCCGAACGACTATGATGCAAGGCGAATGCAACACGCAAACGGAATCCCGACATGAATGCCGTGGCAATTTAAATGAAGCATAACTTGAAGTATTTTTTATACATTTAAAGTACGATGTACCTTTCGAAAAGGTCCAACGTTATAATAAGTAATAACTTTTATAATCGTTTGTAATACGCATTACATCTTCTTACAGTCTGTCGTCGAATAAGTAATGACAAGACATACGGGCAGCTGAATCACGATCGAATAGCTAGAGAATTGCGCGTACTCGATTTATGGTCCGTATCTGAAATATGAGAATAGAAACACCCGTTAGGCCTATTCTTTGTATGCAAGCAAAGGTTACAACGTCGAATGCCGTGAGGCTTTCCCAACGTTTCGGCATAATTTCATATTCAAGCTTACGCTTCAAGCTTACGCTTGAATATATTATATGTGATAATCTTGGTGATAATATTCTCGAGCGTTAACGAAACAAATCATTTATTTAAGCATAATTTGAATATATACGCACGTATGTAAATGGCAAACGTAATATGGCTTAACGAGAAAATAATTTATCATTTCCGATGAAAGTTAAATAATCAAGAGATTAAAATGCCCAGTTAAACAAATCATGATTCATTAAAAATATTTTTTTTTTAGATACAAATCGTTTATTTCAGCATAATTTGAAAATATACAGGTATATGTAAATAGCAAACATAACTTGCTTAACGAGAAAACAATTTATCGTCCAATGGAAGTCAAATAATTAAAAGATTAAAATGCCAAGTCGAACAGGTCATTATTAATCAAAAACTTTTCATAATGGCCGAAACATTGATCACGGGGAAATGTTAACCAGCTTATTTGCAAATTTAGATAACGGTGAAATTATAGGAGGATCCCAATTTAAATAAGCAAGTATCTGCTTGTACGCGAGTTAAAACCAGTTTTGTAGAGAAATGACGTAACACATTGCACGCTCACAAAACTATCGTCAATTCTCGGTCGATCACTTCTCCGTAACACGTTGCCAACGCTTTTCAAACAAAAGCGTGACGTCAGACACCGGCGCCGGTAGGGATAAAGGCACGTGTAAAAAACACATTACAAAGGAAATGTCACAACGCACCTTATTCGAGACTCGCGATCGCCGTCATCTAATATGATCATAAATACCCGGCTGGCATCGATCAGACTTTCTTTTCTTTTCTTTTTTTTTTCTTTTCTTTTTTGACTCAAATTTAATCATGTCCCACATACGTCGATCGAATCTCAGCGCATTCTTCAATTCGGGTCACGGCTCCGCGTATGTGGCTAATTTTTTGCTGACATTCTTAGATCACACTCGTTGTGGAACCCGAATTCCTCGCAAACAGATAACAACTCATCGCAGTTCCATAAAATTGAATGAGATATTTGAGATATTACGAAGAAATACTGCGTACACTGTTGTATATTCTCGGGTTACCTGACCTATCTACGTTTAAAAAACTGTTATAAACATCCGCGGCCTTTTTGTCATCGTCTGTGCGTTACTAATCGCATCCTGTTAATGTGAATGAACGTTAAAAGCATGGGGCTTCCGGTCGTCGTAAATAGCGTGAAGACATTTATTTGAAAAATTAGTACTTTCACGATTAATTAATATTTATGTAGAAACGTGAATGGTATATCGCGTGGAAACGATGACAATATAATAAACAATCGCATTCACTTTCTATCGTAACAATTGCTCAGAAATACTCGGCAGGTTTTTTTTTTTGTAGAAATGTATTCTCTTCTTGTGGTTACGGCACAAAAGTTTGGCGAAATCGCAAGATCTCTACCACTTATACACTCCGTTACAAGCGTACTTTTATACTCGTCCGGCTGGGTTTTACAGTTATCATTGTTTTGAAGGAATGCGGCAATTCCTTTCTTGTTTCGCGACAGCCGTCGTGGACCCGGTAAGTCCAAACCCGGAAAGTCCTCGACTGATTTGTGTAACGATTCGATATTCCGGTTCCTTGCACGTATACATTCCTATGTGATTAATCGCGCACAGAGTAAGACTATAAAAGACCGGAACACGGTTGGTTTCGCAGGTGTTCCAACAGAACGTCTATTAGACAAATATGATGAAACATTCTCTTGATATTTATACGTGAGAATAGAAAAAAAAGACTGAAATGATGAATTGCAAAGAATATGAACAGTTTAAATACACGTGTCGAAATTTGAGAGAAAAAACTTTTATTTGCGAAATTGGAGCAAAATGTGATATCGTAATTAAATCAATGTGAGGATTTATTTTGATTACTGTACTTTAATTATTCACGTTTATATGGAATGTATAGAGTTATTGTTTTAAGAAAACGTAAAAGTTTTGTTACGAATATTGCTATGATTTTTAATACATACTTGGTTGAATATAAACATTTAAAGTTTTAATGCATTTGTATAATCTGATGTTACATAATATGAAAACTAAATCTTTTAAATACAACTGTTAGGGGAAAGTCGGATGATATTGGATACTCCTTAAGTTTTTTCGAAATTTCATTTTCTTGAACGGCAAAAAATTATTAATTAATTAAATATTAATTAAATATAATACATATACATGATATGAACATTATTCTTACTAAAGTACCATTTTAATCGTATTTTTCTAAAAACTGAAATATTCAAGATTTACATTTTTTAATGTCGTTGTATTCTTTTGTTTTTGTAAATTGAAGAATGGTATCGGACAAAAATATATTTAAAAAAAAACATGTTTTTTAGTTCCACTATTATCTGTGCATGATTTTAGTGTCATCCTTCTGCCCTGCTTCAATAGCTTTTAATATCTATCGTAATGTACTTTTCGGAACACAATATCGCTCACTTGCCTCTCTTTATTGTTCATTTCCTTATTTCTTACTCTTTCTATATAGCTAATATCATGTCCCTTTGTGCTTTGTATCTTTCCCATATTCACTTAGAACAAAACATACTGTCTGAAGCCAAATCTCTAACTACTTAGGGTTCTCCGATATCGTCCTTATTGTCTGATATGATATTGCCTCAACGATGCATAATAAAAAAACAGCATTAAAACAAGAAAGGTTTGAAACCCACAATTTAAAAACAATAATTAATACTATCTATATTAATGAACTAAAAATTAATGAACGAAATTCGATTTACATTTAATGACTGGTTGGTGAAATTAACTCCGTACCGATATAAATAATATACACACAAATAAAATGCGTAATACGACAAACAATGCTACCTTTATTCTCAATATAAAAAGATCTCGCCTCTTACATGCGAATGAATTTGTCAGTGACTTGACAAATATTGTCATACGCGTCTTAAATTTTAAACAATCTTATTCAATACTACCTGACCTTCTCTTATAAAACTTCTGCAATGCAATGAGCAATCATAATGAATCGTACGATATATTTACTGAATACGCGTTTTATTTATTGAATTTTCTCAGCACCGCTTTATTGCAATCACTGTTGCAAAATATTCACGAAGGTCGAATTCATTTGCGAGGCACAATATGATGGATAGTGAAATTTGCGTGCGGGAAAATGGGTGACAAAGTATAATTATTGTTAAACATGGCGATGTGCATGGCAATGTAACTGATGGAATAGTAGGTTAATAATAATGGCGAAAGGTAATAATGCCAAATATCCGGTCAAACAGGTTGTATTAACCCGTTCAATCACGCGCTGTTTACCCGCGATGATCATAAACACACAACGGTCATCGTAAATTCAATAATTTAATTTCACGGTGTGCGCCTATGGAGGTTTCATTAAGCTGTAAAAAAGTCAGAGAAGAAACTAAATTAACTGTTTCAATTTCGCTTGGTATATATTTCTCCTTACTCATTCTAATCTCTATATATTTAATGTTAAATGCACGGACTACCATTTCTTATTGATGTTAAATTATTTCAGTATTATTAACTAAACTGTTATTAATTAAATAAAATTAAGGTGATCGTATTATAAATAGGTACATGGAGATCATCTTATTAAGTAACGGTTCAGCTCAAACCTGTTGAGTATCAGTTTAATTTCGTTATGTTTGCAATCAGAAATACTCTATTTTGCATTTGAGTGATTTGTTAGAAAACCAAACTCATCGTTAAGAAAGATCTGTCGAGATGACTTGATTCCGAGATCGTTTAACTCTTCAAGACATGATTAGACATTCGGGATGCGACGATCGAACGCAATATTAATCATTGATCGAACGTATACGATGACATTCGCAGCAGAGATTTCGCTCGTCAATCTCTCGCTAAATTTAATCACGATGTATTTTATTATTGCTTAAGTATAAATCCCGTTGCTCAAGCGAGGCGATTTGGCCGTTGCAACACGCTCGGTGTAGCGAAACTCCTCGCCGGCGAGTAATCCGCCGCGCTTTAGGAGTACTTGTGAAATGAAGCAAAATGCACTTTCACCTAACCGGCATTGCGTTTCTCAACCTCCCCGTTCCCTGCCACCCGCCACGGCATCTCCGACCGTCGCGTTGCGTCGCATCGCGTCGCGTCGCGTTTCAGGCCGTCGAACGAAAGCAATTCCGCCGCGATGGAATGCCTTCTCGTGCCGGCGTCCTAATTGTCGCACGACGACCGCGAATTGAATTTCGCCGCGTTTACGCCTTTTACCCGTGCTCGACACTTTCGACTTCATCATTGCGAACAAGAGCCGTCTGTACTATCGTCTCGCTTCGTACGAATGCACTCTCACTCTGGCGTGTACGCAATGTAAAAAATCGTTCGGAGAAAGCATTGAAATATTCATTGCGCGAGAACGGCACGTAAAATCGGAAGCAGGGTCGAGCAAAGATTAAGACGGATTATTTCCAGCGTGGTTTCGGATTTCGATGCCGTGAACATCCGGAAATAATCTCGGTGTCTCCTTGCAACGACGAACGCGTGCGAATCAGCATGGGATACATTTCAACGTCGACTCGTAATTTTTACATACGTCAGTCTCGATCTCCAATTTATATCCGTTTTAATGTGGATTAACTTTAAATAAATGTTAAAATTAAAAAAAAAAAGATATTAAAAAAATGACCAATTTCTGCTCAAAAAGATGTAAGTAAAAGAAATAATGTTTTTTTTTTTTTGTAGAATTTGATCTCCTGGATATAATAAAGTTATCAAAAAGTTTGTGGCATTTGGAGAACACCACGAAAAGTAGGCAAAAATATTAAAATCTGAATAAATAAGTGTTTTCCAGGAGGAAAAAACATTATTCCTTTTACTTTTTTGGACAGAAATTTTTAACATTCTTCTTTTATTAGAATAAATACGCATCGTCTTCTACACCGACCCTTACCGCTTATTTTATATTTGTTTTATTTTTTTTTTTAATTTTAATTTCAGTTTAACTTATCTTTCACCTTTTTCTTATTCTAAGACAGGGATAACGAGCAAATCACATGGAGATTAAAGTTAATCTACCCTGATGGAAATGGACATCAGAGGCTGACGCAACGCCGCGCCGCCGCTGAGCCAGCCAGCTGTCTTTCGCGATTGAAATTCTCCCGCGAACGGTCGTCGGTCGTGCCGGGTTTTCGTGCCGTCGTCTAACGCACGTGTTTATCCGTGTAATCGCGTGTAATCGGGACGTGCAAACAGCGGTGCGTGGCCGGGAGTCGCCGTACCTTCCTTGGGAAGCGCCGGATGCACGAGTTTAGACGAGGAGGAGAAGGGCGAGGTAAGGTCGTCGACTCGCGGCGGTCGCGTGGACTCTCGGGATGATAGTGATGATACGGGGCGTTATTGCCGCCGCGAGCATCGAGCGCGATATCGCGCGGCGACGAGGGAACGGACGGAGGAAAGAAATTCGAAAGTGGCCGGTGAAAGTGTTGGAGTGCGCACGTGGCTTTGCAGCGTCAGCGTCAGCGAGTGTGGCGCGGCTCGCACGAGCGGACTTCCTTCACTTCCACCTCGTCGTTCTTCATCTACCTTCACCTGTCGCCGCTTCCTACTCGCGCAGTCCCCGGATCAATCTACCACCGGACGACCTTTGTACTTTCCCTCTGTCCCCTGACCTTTGAGTTCGGCCGGTGGAGGTGAATGGGTTCAACCGGAAAAACGGCTCGGAGCGGAGGCCGTTCTGAATAGAGCAAACCCGTTTGAGGAAGAGTCGGCTGTTCCAATCACTCTGATTTTCCGAGTCTCCGATCTTCTCTTTCTCGTACCAAGCTCTTCTATAATATCGTGTCCTGAGGTGCATCTCATGCGCGATTGTACGGTGCGAGTTTCACTTGATGCCGCGGGAAATAATATTAATATTGTAATACGGGAAGAGTAGATCGCAGCCACGATGTATTCCGTATAAAGCACAACGGCGAGAACAGCGGTAAATGAATATTCGACGTGGAGTGTACGATTACAAAAGATTTTTTTTTTTTTTTTCACATTATTTGCTCCACTACTCCGAATCTTGCGCTCGATCAAAACAGTATCGAATTCAGCTTCCGAGATTCGAAACGCCCGAAAGTCGGGCAAAGAACCGCTGGCCGTTGGCCGTTCTACGATTTCGCATAGCGCGAACGTTGCGAACGTCGCGAGTGCAGATATAATCCGTGTATCGAATAACGCTTGACAGCTGCATATATTTTAACAGCTGATGACTGTGGAACGCACCAACGCCGGTTATTAATGCCTTAACGAGAACGCAGTAGACCCGAAATGAAGAGTTCTCACTTTTCACCGACCGATTTGATTGCTTTATCGTTATGTTACTGCAAGCTGTCTTCGACAGCATTTCTTCGACAGCAGTTGTTAAGCAATGTAATGGTTTTATTTCTTACACTGGAAAAAGAATCTACGATTGCATTAATTGGAACTCTGATTGAAAATGGACAAATCAGAGTTTCCTGATTGAATCTATTATAATTCTAGTTGAGATCAAATTCTTACCGATATGATTGGAATCTTCTAGCTCGTTTATTTTCAACCAGAAATTTTTTTTCAGCGTACAATACTGCATTTTGCATGTCGAATTCATTCATGATTTATAATTCGTCTCGACAGGATTTACACACGCACTATGACACCGCAGTTAGCGGGGTTAATTGAATCCCACCCCTTATCTCGTAAAGGTGCTATTACATGACAAGCGTCAAGCATCGAACATCTATGCAGAAAATTATTGCGCACGATTCTGAATCTTGATTCCCGCTTTTTTGACGATAAAAATGATAAATTAAGAGAGATTACATTTCGATATACACTACTGTTCCAACATATAATACTGAAAAATTTATATTTACGTTATATAAATTAAACTACAAGATTTCACTATCAATATTTAATTCAGCGCATTTCAGTAAACTCATTAAACGCTCTTTAAATTATTTGGAGTGGAATCTCACTTTAAAGAGTGAAAATTGAGCAGATCCTGAAAAAAAGTGGCTCCATTTTTAATCTTTAAGAACGAGATTTCACTCTTCAGAGTGACAATTCACTTTGAAAGTTGTAGAAAATATTACCGCGCATGCTTCAACGACTGTTGATCTCCTAAAAGACATCTTAAAGCTTCAAAGCCGCGACCAATTTCGCGTCCCTAAAGACGCGGAATTTCACTATCGATTCACTTATTAACATTATTCTTAATTAAATTTGATAACTTGTATGCGACGCGGTCGTTCGCTACTTAAAGCCTATCTATATTTCTGTACCGCGGGAAAGTGAACGGGAAGCGAGACTTATGACGGTTAATTAATCGCGAAAGGCAATCTTGATTACGCCAAATTAGTATGTGTCACAGACTACATGATGGATATTTTGACGCTGGAATTAAAGCCGTCAGGGAATCCCATGCTGCATATATTACTCGTCGATTCGAAGAAGCAATTAAGTAATGGAGTTACCATGAGAGTGGCGAACGTACTATTACATTCGCAAACATAAATCACGCATCATAAATACATTACCTCGAACGCGCGAATTGGATATCAAAATTAGAGGGTATATCAAAACTGATATTTATACTGGTGATAAAGAAGCGATCACTTTTAATAGTAAAACGTGTAATAGAAAGTAACATTTCAAATTAATAATATATTTCAATGCAGCCACCAAAGTAAGATTAACGAAATGATGTTGACATAAGACGATAAGGTTCGCATAAAAGTGTCTTATAATTTTTTGTTTACACAAATGCACTTGCCTCGCGATTTCTTCAGGCAAGTTTACGCGACGTAAATTGCACGGGATAACAGATTTTCAAAGATCAACGGACGATGTGTGTGTGTAATTTTTGTTTCGAGTCGTACTCTCTCTCTCTCTGAAAAGACTTTTAAAAACCAAGTCACGCGGAAAGTGATAAATCGAGAGACAGTTATACCAGATATGTACATATATTACAATATATATAATAGTTAAAAATGTGTGGTGCAATATAATATACATTTAATATGACATATTATTTCTATCCCATGCCATATTGGAGAAACAACACACTTGGTATAGCATATTCAACTAATTCGATTGCTTATGACTTTCATAAAAATGTACATATCATTAAAATTTTTTGTAAATCGGAATATCAGATATTAAGATTATAGAATATAACGGTACCCAAGTAAATGTATTATATACATAGCTTATAGTTCGATATAATATGACTATTTTCTGCATTCTATGTGAATTCACTCATGAAGTAGCGCACTTTCTGCCGCGTGTATCTTTCTACGTGGAGATTTTTCTCACGTAAATATCTGAAAATCGTCAACGCTTGCCTTGTTGAAGTGCCGGCGGAATTGAAGGAATTTCTAAGGAAGCGCGGATAAATCAGCGTACAACTCATAAATGTGTGTGCGTTTGATAAATTCCTACTTCGATATTATCGTACTATCTCGAAGTTAAGAAGCCGAGATGGCCAGCAGCCATCGAGAATAGTGGATCGTTTTTGTTAGAATCCTCAGTCAGGATTCTTCGTGAAAAAAAAACGTAATGGCATAAGTATATCGCATTCGAACCTTCCTCGATCATTGGGGAGGTTCGAATGCGATTATTATGTCATTTTTTGCAAATTTTTCTTTTTTTATTCACGCAACATCTTCATTTAATTTTTCGAAAGTACATATTTAAAAAAATTATTAACGATGTTATATTTAATTTTATTATTATTATCATGTATTATTATTTTTATATAT
>JAANIC010001475.1:618134-652641 GCA_017607545.1 Acromyrmex charruanus
ACGGTAACGGCGATGCCAGGTTTGCGATCTGTTAAATAATATGCTGTCAATTTGTTTGAAATAAACAAAGTAAGCCACTTAAAAAAATTGCAGCTTCTGAAGAACAATTTAATAATACGAACGTCAATACGATAAAAAGCAGACTTCTATATGTGAAACATGCACAAATTCCAACGAATCGCGTGTTTACTTTCGAATACATTTTATATCAAGTTTGATATTCGAAAATATTTCAACGTGACTCTCGGTGACGTTAACAGCTCCAAACGTAACCGTCAATACTTTTCGAACACAGATGCATTCGATTCATGCGAAAATTATATCGAAGTAAGAGCCACAGTACCGCGAACGATTGGCGATAAAACCGCGAGTTCTGTACGCACGCGAATAGATGGATATATCATATGATAATGTGAATGTAATGACAATGTTGCGGGCGTGAATTAACAGCCCGCGTCTCGTCATCGATGTCTTCGTTTCGTGTACACGGCCGCATTTTATATACGCATCGCGTGCGATATGTTTCAATTCGATTCTGCGACACGTAGAATTATCTCGAACTTTTTTTTCCGTGTACGCAAATTTATAAAAAATGACTTAGGTGACCGCGGCAGGATTCTTAATTTTTATGATTCACGCACGGTTATAATTGCAGTTATAACAATTGAAGTTTGAAACAATTGAAAATTTTAGAGCAAAGTATACTCATTAATTTATTTAATTTATTTAATTATTAATCTGCTCATGTTTACTTAAATTGATTTAATTATTAATTTGCTTTAAATTCTCTTTTCATTTTCAATAATACTATTATTTGAAACATGTCATATTAAGATATAACGTAATCGTTATTGACATTTCGAAATATTTAAGATTATTTTTTTAAAGGCACATGCAATAAACAACAATAAATGTCAATAAACAACAATAAATGTCATAAATCGCATGTGAATATACATTAAATTAAGTAACGAGGAAGCCTTATCAATTCAATGCTTAAATAATATTTTGGTGTGAATTTATGTATACATATTCATATTCTGTAAACTGCGCTCTGAATATGTATATAAATTCACATCGAAATATTATTTAAGTATTATAATCCAGCTCAGGCCGAGACTTCCTCATTATTTAATTATTTTTTTTTTGTTTTTGTACTCATAAATATTTTGCATGTATAAAATATAATGTGACATACGTCGATGAGCAAGTCTTATTTTTTAACGTAATGGAAAATGTATGTATTAATGAATAGTTGATTGCCTAATATCGATCGAAGCTTATATCTCTTATATCTCTTTGGCATTGGAAACACATTTCCTTGCCCGATTATGACTTTGACTGAATCGTGTTTAATTCAACGACACAAAAAGGCACTGTTCACCATCGTCAATATTCTTCGCAAACGGATCGTTTTTTTTATGCAAAAATATTTCCATCGAGTGTACATCGTCATCAAGTATGTGCGAAGGTGAACATAAACTGTCAGTTATTTGCGTTACAAACGCGACACCATCGAGTCGTTAAACGCGCACAGGTGTATGAAAGCACCGAAGAAATGCATTCATAAACGGGAACGAGAAAATAGCCGTGAGACAGCTGCTTAACATCAATAACTACCTGCTAAATAAACGTACGTTAATTGGTGCATCCGTATTTTGTAAGTGCATTATTCCCAGCAGAGGAGGGCAGTCGCGCTCTGATTTTGCAGATGCGAAAATTCGCCGTTGAGTAACCGAGACCGATGAGAAAGTCCTGCTCGAGTGTTTCATTTCGTGTGCTCCAGTTTGCGTATACACCCCGTATATCCTGCACACGTAAGATCCATCGCGAGCGAGCGGCAGCGGTGCAAGCAACGGGTCTTCTTCCTCGTAAACACTCGAAGCCGGAACTCGCAATAACAGCCGCATACCACGCATACCGTGTTCAGCAAAAATTACCGAAGGCTATCGTGCTTTTTTTTTTTTTTTCTTTTTCATTTCCTGTATGAATCCGCGCGTGCGTACGAGTCGTCCTCATACGTGACTTTCTCGGCGTTTGCACCGTATCGGCGGTATCTGTTCCGTAATTACCGCGCCGAAAGAAATGAGCGACAATTTAATAATATACCTATACGTGCACTTTGCAACGAAGTTACGTCGACGGAATAATGTCCGATGCGTGTACGCGTAATCAACGCGAGTCAGGGCGTTATCAGACTACTACGGTTTCGACGATGTCTAAAGACGTGTCGCGTTTCCGTCTCGGGCGATCTCGAGGAAGCGATTATTTGCAATTAGCTTTACCGGTCGGGAGGGAAAGTTCCGGGATACGTTCAAAATTTCGCACTTTCTCCGCGATGTTGCACGAATACCTCCGTGTATACGCATGGAATGCCTTTGGGAATCCAATTTCAAACTATCGATACGTACGACTGCAAGGTTCCGTAGGCGGATCGTATTTATAAAAAAAAAAACTTTCTGATGGAAGATATCACACGGGGATAAAGCAATGCCATGTACATTCATCGGTGTTTGATGCGGAGCACAAGCGTGTATAAATTTTGTGCAGCGTTCTTAGGGTTTCTCACGTTAGAGGAGAATTATTTAGAAATCTTATGATCTTGTATCGTGTGCTTTGTTCCATTGAAAACTAAGCGAAATCTCTTCTATAGAAAGTAATTTGCTCCTTACTACTGTTAAATTTCATTTAACAAACTAACGTGGACTGAATGAGAAATACAAGAGAATATGTATGTTTGATTACTTAGATCTACTTTTATGTGTACTTTCAACCTTCTTATTACGTCGTAATCGCATTAATTTTTTTTAAAAACGTGCACAATCTATAAACTCGCTTTTCGAATGCAAGTATTATGTGAGAACGTATAAGAATGTAATTGAAAGTTGGAAGAATCCGAATCAAGATTAATATATATCTTTTCTTTTTCGTTACAGGGTACTATGAGCCTAACCAAACGTATAGACGAAATCAGGTTACTCGAATCACGTAAGAGTGCACGACTTGCCGATCAAGACACGGATTTCGCCAGACTCGCCGATATGGCTGGCGATCGCAAACGGGCGTCCTCCCACTCTATCGACGTGCCACACGTGATGGCGTAAGTTTTCCTCTTCTTTCCCTATTACTGTCGCTTATCTGGAATGCTTTTATGTTCGGGGCAGCAGATAAGGTCGAAAATAACTACCGTCGATTGACAATAAACTTGTGCCCAGACAACCGGAATCGTCCTTTTAAACGTCGTTTGAAAGCAAAATACAGTTTTGCGGAGCGGCACGACTCTCTTACTCTCTTGACTTGATTATGCAAATTTCACGCACCTTTCTCGTGCGAAAGTTATTCAAGCGTTATTCGCATTACGTTTTAAATTCTTAATTTTTGCATTATACAATATTTGTAATATTACAATTTAGCATATGTAACTCGAGAGTATATTGCCTCGAAGTTATATCGTGAATTTCTCGAAAAGGAATCGGAAAAATTATTTATACGTTCGATTATTAATCAAACATGTCCTTTGTTCTATTTAAATAATATTTTTTCATTTTCTTGTGTAATAATGTAGGACATAAATTTCCTGGATCGACTTGGTGCCCTTATCCCAATCCCACCCAACTCCCACAAACATGATCTTCGTAAATTCATCCTACAGCAACATCTGTATTTCGTAATACGTTCTTTAAGATTTCTCTCTTCTTTTTTGTATTGAAGATTCAAAACGACGTGAGTATGATTTTCGTTCAATTCATATATTCAATTTCGCGTTACAGTTTAGTTTATTGATTAATTTTTTAAAGTGACACAAAAATAATTGATAATAATATAAGATAAAAAGGAAATAGAAATTTAATCAAAGATATTATACATATGTGTGCTATCCTTCTCTTCAACAAAACTGTAATATAGACAATTATTTGCCCAGCAGCTTGTATGCCTTTTGCTATCAGACGCCTTATATGTCAAAGGTGTTCTAACAAACCGACATATACCGAAGGTCATTGCCAGGCGACGCGTTGACAAGATCTCCAGTATGTGTGCGAGGTTATTAGAATATCCTTTCTCCATGTCAGGCTTCTTTCTCTCGTCATGTAATAATGAGTACAGGTATAGGTCGACAGGTCTGTACATATTTTCCTCACGTAAATTATATATATATAGCCATGTGTCCTGAAGATCGGACATATTCGATGCTAAAGATAAAAAGCTAAGCATCCGCGTGATGCGTAAAGCAAGGAACGAAGGAACGTCCGTTTGCAGATCGTTAGACCGTGAATGCACCCTCGCCGAGCACCTGTCTCTCACCTTTATACTGCACGCAACTCCCCAGAACGCTTTATGCCTCACCCCCGTTGAATGTCAGTGAATATTCGCTGTAGGGACGCCGCACCGCGAGGAATAGCCGACGGATATTTTAGTAAAAAAAAAAATGTGCAACAATGCCTTCGTGATTGCAATTTCCTGTTTGAAAGTCCTACTCCAATCGTACGATTCTTTGTGCTATATCAGTTAAGTACTATGAATATATATAAGGAGAGTCATGAGTACGTTTTAAAATTTTGTAAGCGTGTTCCTAGGTAAAAAGGAAAAAAATAATACTTCTATAAATATTGATACTTTATCATAATGGATGATAAAGGAAATGGATTGATACTTTACCATAAATAGATTTGAAATAAAGACTATAGTTTAATTTTTGTTTACGATTTTATGTTTTTATTTATTTTGACAACGATTGCTTAATGTTCAGGAACATTTATTCTTCCTTTTTTCTCAGGAACACGTTCAAGAAATTTTAAAACATACTTATGACTCACTTTGTACACACATTTTATATACATATATAATATATGTACATACACGTCATAATTCTCTACAATGGTAATCTGATCTTATTATTTCGAAATACTTGAATCAATATAGCATAAAGAATTGTAAGATTAGAATAATACTTCTAAAAATATAAAATATGTGCGTGTAAAACAAATTTAATTCATTGATAATTTAATACATCGATACATCGTCATTTCATATGCATGAATGAACAGATACGAAACGATATTCTACGCTAATATGATAATATTACACATTTTACATCGTTGCCTGAATTGTTTTTACATTTAAATAAAATTCATTCAAACCTCTATCTCGGATGAAATTGCCATCGTGAGATCCGCTTATAAGATTACGCGATTGAAAAACAATGAAGTTTCTCGTTCCGCCTACTCTTATATGTGGCTGTCTGGAGTCTGCGACCTGCGATCCCCATCATTTGAGACGAAATTTTCTCGCTATCTCTCTTCCTCTTTGTCGTCATTTCTCTGAAAAAAAGATAGACTGGTCTTAGTCTGGCAGGGCGATGAACCCGAAGGTTAACTCCCTCGGCTTTTCGTTTAGTATGAGCAAAGTCGGTCTTCGACCCCGAGGATCCTCCTCGCAAAGAAGGAGATTCGTCCGGTGGCCGCACCGAGACGTAGTTGTCAGCAGGTAGAAAAATGCCGGTGCTTTTTGGTAGAGCGTGCACACACCTGGCCCTGGCACGACCTGCCCCACGTGAAAGGAAAGGTCGTCGAAGAGAAATCGAATGCCTTCCGAAGCGCGATGATATCGGTGACGAAAGCGTGCGCGAACCCGGGCTACCGTTTAACAAGACCTTGCATTGTGTCCAAGGTTTCAGTACGCCGTTAGAATTAATCCAGTGATTATACGCGAAAGTTAGACAGAGATATATGTAATGTTAACGAAGCGATCTTTCCGTCTCATTCGCGTTGATAATCCAATTATGCCTGAATATTTGCAGAGAAGTGCAGTGGGACTTCAAGTTTCGATTTATTCGAATATTTTTCGCAAAAGTAAATAATGTACACAAATATATATATATATATGAAATGGAATATATTTTAAATATAAATGTTATATCACAACATTTTACATAATGAAGCAAGCTGGTTCTTTGTGGAATTTGCTCGATTCTAAATGATGGTCTACCTATAGAAAACTCGGTTCACGTAAGTAACTTGCGCCAAGGTATTTCTTCGTTACGTTGTCGAGGCACCATTTATTCTTTCTACCTTTCACACGCAACCGTGCACGCCACATGGTGCAACGTGAGTACTTGCGCGTGCGGGTTTGCGATAATTGATGCCGGCAAATTGAGCAACGTAGCAGCACTCTTTCCCCCATGACGTAATTCCGTGCACTCTCCGCGAAACGATAATCAACGTGCCGGGCGATTTTTATACTATTTCGGCTCTCGCTTGCGATTACTTTGCTTCGAGCCAGTATAGTCCGTAACGAGAACAATCAGGCTTGACGACGAACGAAGAAAAATAGCTCTGATAATCCCATGATAATCGCGACGTTCGCATGGATGCTTCGCTGATCTAACTCGTATTCTCTCATGAGATACATTTTTAGTCAGTTTGCACACGTTACTATTTGCTCTCGTGCATCGATAAAGAGCAAAATGCAAAGTGTAGGAATAGGAGATGGGGATCCATGATCGGTGCGGGACGTGCGCGGAGAAACGCGAAAACGGAGAGAAGGACGATAGCAGCGAACGACGCGAATAGATACGGGGATAATTCAAAATATAACTTCACCGACTGAATATATACAACTCCCATCTCCGGCCGTGCCACGCCAACGGGCGCAGTGAGTCAGTAGGTTAGCTTACGTAATTTTCGGACGGCAGTTCTCCGCGCACCGACGCGAGGAGGCAGCCCCGACTTGCGGTGTCAGGAATTAGGTCGATCAATACTTACGCGGCCGCGCTATATAGGTCAGGTGCACTACCACGCTCCGCGTATGCGACGAGGAACGCTATCCCCCTTCCTGACACCTAGCAACCCCCGCGTACCACCCATCCCGGTCATGAGCCACCCACCGCCGGGACAAAACCTACCACTCCCGCTTTCAACTCAAAACTCGGCCATTCCCTACTTTCGTTCTCTCGCGTCCCGCTCCACATATCCGCCTACGGTGCGTTAATACGTTAATTGACTCCAATCAGCTTGGTCCAGCTGGTTCTTCTTGCGAGAGATCGAATTGGGTGGTCGTTATCTCGGTCGTTAGTACCGCGGAATTCGCCTGGAATGTATGAAACTGTGCGTCCTCTCTTCATGCCGGCCATCATGATTGGGGAATGCGGAAGTGAAGGAAGAAATTGAATAAACGAGGGCATTTCGTCGAATGATTATCGTGATTATGTAGAATAATAACGAATACTTTCTACGAATAGACATTTATGTAAAAATCTTTACATTGAAAAGAAGTATTTAGTATTTATAACTATAATTATGAGGTAAAAACAATTGTAATTACACTGAACAAAAATATAGTCAATTTTAATAAATATTTAGTTCAATATTGCCAAACATTTACTTAGAGTAAATAAATATTTGTTTAGTAAAAAAAAAGATTATTAAATCAAAGTAACATTTCTTCAAATAAATATATCTTTAAATATATATTTAATAAATATTTAGTTGGCGAGTATTCAACTAAATATTTATTAAAATTGACTATATTTTTTTTTCAGTGTAGAACCTTCATTTTTATTGCTGCTATCAAGTTAGTAATAATAGTATTATATTTATAATTGTTCCAAAATATAATTGGCATCGAATATTACTTATAAATTATAGTTAAATTATGATAATTACAAATTAATTTGTTCTCTCAGTGCAACTTTCTTGTATATATCAAGTATTAGGATAATAACATCATTCTTAAATTTCATTTTAGACTAACAACAAAACGCGATATTAATTACAAAATACCAAACAAATAATGATAGAACTTCATCAAATATACCATTGATCGACCATACCATTGCACACATGACTATCTGAAAACGTGAAGGAGAAACGAGAAATGCATGAGTCATGTATGGCTTCTTAGGTTGTATCCTCTGTGCTAAGTCGCGTTAAGCTACTTGCGCCATGACCCACAATAATCATCAAGGTATCGGGACGTGGACAGAGGAAGCATTTTTCAAAGCAAGGAGAGTTTCGCGCTGGACGCCATGCGAACTGGACACGTACAACGTTAAATTGCTTGCACAACAGCTCTGTCCAAAACGTTAAATGCCTGTTTCCTATATTGAGAACCTGACCTAGACCAACGGCGTTCATCGCGGTCAACCGAACCTCGTATAGAGACCGAAGATACAAACATTAGAGGATTGTCTGTAACTGTCCGCAACCTAGACACACACTTGCCAAGGTCTCGCGCGACAAAATACGCAGGCACCATCGTGCGCGCGATCTTGACCTACACAGCGCGCGACATGCAGATGTCATTTTGATCGTGTAGCGGCCTCGTGCGAAGCGAGAGAACAATGCAGATTGTACGAGAATTATATAATCGGTGAATTATATCATCGGCATTCTCCCTTTATCAAAGAAATATCCATAAATCCTCAAAGCTGGGAACACCGCGTGACGGCTACCGATGCGGCGAAACCGTTACACACACACACACACGCACGCACACATTCACATACGCGTACATATGCATACCCCGTAGATCATTCCGAGGCGTATAAGCAGCAAGGTGTAGTGTCGGTCTTATCGGCATTACAAGCCGTTTCCACGCCACACCCTCATTCATATTTCACCGTTTCGCTATCGCTTCGTGACGTCATCCATCGACGGATGACAGGTGGACGCACGACAGACTTCCGGCCTGCTGAATGCCGGATTGTTCATCTTTCTTACGCACCTAGGAAATCGGTGAAAAGGTGAAGTCACCGATGTCTCACGATGATTTGCCACGGGATGTTCCAAGGGTGTTGAGGCGGTGATATGCGGCTGTGGGTGGTTAAGGTGGCCAAACAAACTGTAGGTCGTGCCAGACTAGGGGGCTACGGATCTAGGTCGATCGATACAGCTACGTACCTACCGGCGCACCGGATAAATGGGTCAGGTACACGAAGAGGAGGGGCACGCGCTTCGTTTTCATCCCGCTCGTTCTCGTTCCCTCCGCTTCGTGTCACCGTGTACACAGCGCCTTGCATTTGCGCGGTCGCGACGGGTCGCTACTTGTTGAAGAAAGAGAAGTAATCGATGGAAAAGACGATATTAGGGAGAAGCACGAAGAAAAAAAAAAGGAGAGGAAAAATGAGGGAGAAGAAGAGGAGAATTTTCTCTGGGACGATTCTCGGTCTTATTCTTTCTCCACGTGACGCTCGGTCAAGGGGTAAGTTGCTGTCTAGCCTAGATGGCAAATCTGGGACAATGAAACCGTTACACGTGCACCAACACACGTTGCAGCAAAGTATGTATGTATACGTTGTATGCATAGTGCTAAGAAAGATGTGAAGACCTTGTCCGGGCAAACTTTTCTTACGAGGGACCGCCGGGGCGGATAAAGCGATCTCTTGTTTGCTGTTAAGTGAGTCTACTTAGGAACGAGGGAGTACTTTCTAATACGCTTACAATAACAGTATCTCTCACCTAACTCTCGCCCTGAAGTATGTTTTCTTGATGATAAAGTCTTTAAAGTAGATCTTGTTCAAATTAGCAGCAACGGCGAAAGGTATTGAAAATATTTTCTATCGGTTTTGAGAAAAAAAGCACCGATTACAATACGAATGAAATGAAATGAATTATCGTTATATTATTAAAACGTTAAATAAAGTTGTTCTACAAAGTTGTTATTTACAGCTGAACATTTCTACAGTACTCTTTTATGAATTATGCAGATACTTGTAATTTTATTCAACTTTAGGCACGCTTCACTTCGAAGGTTATACTCGTTCTATATATTTACATTGTTGCCTGACATTGAGCTCTGTATTATCACATCGGTAACTAAGAAGTTTCTGGAAAATTGATTATTTCCGAGGTCATTGATAATTAGTATTTATAATTAGGTTTGTACAAACGAGTATTTTTTTTTACACAAATTTGAAAAAGCAGAAAATGAAGAAAAAGGGAAAGATCCCTTGTTCCTCGCATATTCTTCCTGCTAAGAACAAATGATGTAGAAACACATCGTCTCACAGGTATCATCCGATAACATAGAAATCTCTGCGTTCCAAATTCGCGTGCGTGAAGGGCGTTAAGCGAAACAACGATCCCGGCATATCCTACGGGAGAAAATGGATTTCTAGCACAAGGACGTCGGCAACGGGGCCGAGTCCTTCGAGTGTTCCCGTAACATAAACCGGGGAATTGGGTCGGCGAGTGAGGTCGGCGAAGTTGAAATCAGGTTGGCCGGGTTGTCCTGACGCGAAATCAGGCCGCTCGATACAGGCCAGCCGGTTGCCACGTTCCCGTATCCAACGCGACTGACCCCCGCTGCACGACTCCGTAACCCGGATATCTCCGGAAACTGGATCACCCCGTACGCGTGTACCCATATTTTCCCGAGGGAGAGTCGCGCGCGTTCCCGCCGGCCTTGTTCCCAGCGATCCCAGGGGAGCGCGATCCATCACCAACACTTTTCCACCACGGGAAGGTGCCGTTCTTGGGACTTGGAGGAACGCGAGGACTTGAAGAGGGCGCGGATCTTGGGTAGCGTGTCCGTGTGATATTTGCACGGTCTCATGCTGCTTCATGCGCTCGCACACCGCACACGAGAGAACGGGAGGCGATGTTAAACTGTCGTACACATGGAGCTTACCGTTGTATCGCAAATCTCGTCGAGTATACGGTATATCGCAATGTAGTTACATTTTACATATCTGTGCCGTCTTCGCACAGATAATAAAGAATCTATAATTCCGTTAGACGTAAATTGAATTTTCTTCCTGGCATTTTTCACGGCAGGATGTTACTTTTAAAATGGATTACACTGAGAGAAAAGTGTTGGATATTTGCGACTATAATTGCATGATAAAATAATTATGGTTAAGAACTCTGTTTTTATTGTATTAATTAAAATAGCAGCAATAATATAGTTCAAAAGGAATATGGTTGTCTTTAAAAATATAATTGTTACAATAATATAGTCGTTTTTTGGAAACAATTATATTATTCCCAGTTTTAGCACATAGAACCATAAATATAATTATTATTACTAACATTCGGTTTGTTCGCTTGCATTTTTTGCACTCAGCATCTTCTTCTCTCGCTTCATCGCCCAAATATATATTGATCTCATTTCAAGTGCAAACAGTTGGAGATTTTAAGCAACGCAAACTGTATTATAATTAATAACTATAACAATAGACCTCCTAATTATTTCATCGTGTAATTATAGTCACAAATAACATTTTCCTTTTGACGTAAGTTATAAACAAATCAATATTATAAAAAAATAATTCACATTCTTTATAAATGAAGGTCTATGTTAAGTTAATTTGCATTATAAATAGCAACGTGCGTTTGGATTTATTGATACGACGTAATTATTTACACTTGAAGTTTTCATTTGCGTGAAAACGTGAACGCTAGCTCGGACGCGAATGAATGGACAAACAAGGCAGCCGCGAGCTAAACGCTTTACATCGCAAGTATCGCGTTGCAAGCAAATGGCGCCACATTAATCCTTATGTGAACGATACTTAACGGCGCGAACGAGAAATCCTCACCAGCACAAGCACACGTGCGCGGCTCCATCGGACCGTTGGATGGTAACCTAGTTTTGCGTGCGCTGAAACATTCAACGACCCAGTTATCCCGCGGCGGGGATACCACACGGTGAATACGGATCAACAAGCTTCCCGACCTATATAATGTCCCGGATCCGCGGGCTGCATTTCCGAGCGCGAAAGCGTGCCCTCCGGAGGGATCGATCCGTTCGCACATTGCATCGAACATCGCGGCGCGCCGTCGCTGTTCTCCGTTTTCCGTTCTCCGTTCACTATCCGTCCTTACACACAGAAAAATACACTTAGGGGAGACCGGGGTCAGTTGAATATAGGGGTAAGTAGAATAATCGAGGCTACATTAAAAACAAAACACACGAGACATGCGTAAACGTGTCTGAACACGCAGCAGCGATTGCCGCTAAGTCTGCTGTAACATCTTGTTGCGAACACATCTATGATAAAAGTTATGCTACAATTTTAAAAAATCGTATACCTAAGTAAATATTTTTATTCTTAAAGTTTTTGTTTTACTATCGTATATGATTGTCTGAGATATTTGATTTCTACTTAGATAGTAAGTGTAGTTCTTACTTAATAAAGTCCAACAGATTTGTTTTGTTTATGTGTCTGTTATCGTATATTGTTAATGTTTTTAAAAAATGAACGGATGGGAATAATAGATTAATCACAGCATGGAACTGTATGACTCATTTAGTGACGACTCTTATAATACTTACTCAAAATTTTATTCCTTTAAAGAGATTTTCTTTAGTGGTAAATGTTAGTTTAGTTCTCTCATGTCCAATCTCGAAAACTAGGCTTATTCGACATATTTTTGCACGAAATGAACAAATTTTACAAAAAGAAGTATTGTTTGCCCTGCGAAGCGAATGTTTGTGTTTAAAATATATTTTTATAAAAGTTTTATTAATATGTAGCCAAAGATGTAGCTTAAAATACATTAATCTTTATTTTAATAATCTTAGTCGAATTACCCCAGTCCCGAGGCTAGTTGAATTAGATGGAATACATTAGAAAAATTTTTTTTCATATTAGTTATCAGTTTCCCCTTATTATTAAAATATTATTAGGTAGTCAAATGTATGTAGTAACTGGTGTAGAAAATTCATTTTTTCGATAAGTCTCTTAATTTCGTCTATAAAAATTCGAAACTGAAAAATGAGTCTATTAACTCCAGTCTTCCCTACTCTACGCAAGTAATAATTACTTATTTCAAGTATTTCAAAAGTTTGTATTTCTGCAAATCTATCATAGGTTCAGCATGGGCATCAAANAATGAACAAATTTTACAAAAAGAAGTATTGTTTGCCCTGCGAAGCGAATGTTTGTGTTTAAAATATATTTTTATAAAAGTTTTATTAATATGTAGCCAAAGATGTAGCTTAAAATACATTAATCTTTATTTTAATAATCTTAGTCGAATTACCCCAGTCCCGAGGCTAGTTGAATTAGATGGAATACATTAGAAAAATTTTTTTTCATATTAGTTATCAGTTTCCCCTTATTATTAAAATATTATTAGGTAGTCAAATGTATGTAGTAACTGGTGTAGAAAATTCATTTTTTCGATAAGTCTCTTAATTTCGTCTATAAAAATTCGAAACTGAAAAATGAGTCTATTAACTCCAGTCTTCCCTACTCTACGCAAGTAATAATTACTTATTTCAAGTATTTCAAAAGTTTGTATTTCTGCAAATCTATCATAGGTTCAGCATGGGCATCAAATTAATTATTCAAAATATATTCTGAATCCTAGTAAATTTAATATACTCTAAAATCAAGATTATTAAATTGAAATAAATTCAAATTGCTTATTATATAAAGTCCTTCGATCAATGTTATAATATTCTTTAAAAGAAATAAATTCTTGTTTTGAATCATAATAATGAGTTTTTCTAAAATTTGTAATACGTAATATATGTATATTTTAAGATTATTATCAAGATATTCTTTCTGTTAAAGGAAACTGTTAAAGGGAAGAAAATAAATTGAATAATCACTTTCTTAACAATAGAATGATATTTTTCTGTAACCACCAACTTTATTTATTTTATTCACTTGCGATACTTCAATTAAATCTCATCTCTTACATCTATTTTATATTTTATATATTTTCTATTCTACTATTACTTTATTTCAGTTTTGCTAATTTTTCATTTGGTTCTATTTCGTATTATTTTTGTATACTTTTTTTCTGTGAATTTCATTATTCTCTGAATTATACACATATTGTTTTCTTTTTTTTATTTCTTTGTCATTAATTTTCTTTAATTGATGTAAATTTTCTTTATTTTTTATATTTTTATGGTATTTTTACTTTAATCAGTACTTAGAAGACTAAAAGTTCTAGAACGGTAAACTCTCTATCCCTTCATCAGTCCATCCGTCTGACACTCATGGAAAACTATCGCATAACTTTCCACATGAAAAATCGCGATCAACGTGGTTGGTCCGCTTTTCGAATTGCAAACTCGCCGAATGGCGTATGAAAGTTAGACACAAAGTAAAGTCCCCACGGACATTTTTTTTTACGAGAGTCTAACTCGGATGCGGATGCGAACTGTGCTCGTTGTCGGAGAACCGTTAACAGTCTTCCGTCTACATTACGTTATGTGCGAGTGGAAGCAAATCTATGATTTGCGGTTCGAATTTCATGTTTGCGTCCGAGATAATCACTCGGGGAAAAAAGATGAAGAGAAATCGGCGGACGTACGTTTATAATGATCCATAAACTCATGTATCTGTCACTGCGTGTAACGCATAACTCACGCGCTCGTCCTCCAACTGATCGCGTTGCGTAACGTTATGTCACGACGCTAATAACACAGCGTGTACACGTCGGCTATGCAGGCGTGTGTACCACTTTACAATTTCCACCAACAAGCTCGATTGACTTGTCAGAAGGTGCGATACGTATCGGCGGCATATAGCGTGGCCGCATAACGGATAGATACACCACGCCGTGTACCATAAAGCCGTTCCCGCTAATGGCTTTATGGTTTACCTCAGACTCTACTTGTGCAAAGATCAGATGTCAATATTCATTTGAACTTTGAATTTCTTCGAGAAACGAATATCTTCTCCTTTTTCCTGAGACTATACGTAGGTACACGGAAGGATTTTGCTGAATTATTAAAAAATAATTTAATTAAATATAGATCTGAAAATAATTTTGTTCAATTAAATAATTATGTAGAATGCTTGTTACTAGAATATCAAATTTTTTTGCAGCATTGCTAAATATGCTTGAGTTTCTTGTATAATTATTTTGATGGCTCGACAAAAATTATTTTCAGATCCAGCTGAATCTTTAAATATTTCAGCATAATGTTTCTTGCCGTGTATATTTGTATAAAATTATGAAAATGAATAAATGTGGTAATTATTACTAAATAAGAAATTATTAGACCATTAAAAGTACTATCACTAAGTTTTATATTAAATAGTAAAAACAAAGATTAGAATAATTAAATTTTAAATGAAAAGAAGAGAATCAACAATTTCTCTCTAAATAAAGAAAAAAAGAATGTTTTAAAGTTTATAGTGGCAATTCTATTTAGAACTGAAATTTTGTGAAATTTTTCAGTTTTAATTGACAAATACGACAAATCTGACTTGGCATAAAAATCATTTAAACGTAAGTCATTTAAAAAGAAATTAATTTCGCAAATTTAGTTATTAATGTGATTCTCTTTATATTATAACATTCGAGTAAAAATAAATTTTCGTCAGGAAATGTGGTGAGTGCTGTAAACATGTCTGTTACCATACACTCGGTATACAAGGGAACGTAAAGAGCAATTGTTTGCAGTTACGTAGTTAACTTATGGATATGAATATAGTCGTTGTATTAATGCGACAATTAGAGTCAAGGAAAGGTTCTCGGCCGAAATCTTAATTCTCACGGCAATTTTTTTCTCTGCCACTTGCACGCAATTTATACGCGATACTCCAGAGACAAACGTTAAAGGTTTGATTCCAGTCCACCTTGGAAGTATTTCGGCGAGTTTGTAAATCCAAAATCCATTTAATGACAAAAGAAGAAATCATGAGCCGGTTTATTTTTTTTCTTCGTGTTCTTGTTATAAAATTTTGCACGCGAAACAAGGTTGACAAGTTTCCGTTTCGCTGCGAGGACACATTTCAACGTGTAAAATTCTTTTTTCAGACAGCTTATCTAGCTACTTACATCGTGCATTTATTAAGGCACGTTTTTTCAACTATGTTCCGTTTTTTATTGCTTAATAATTGATATTACGTGAATAATCAGTATTATATAATATGATGACGGTGTATCTGTAGTAAATCGACTGATACAGCGTGCATATTGTTTTACATGCAAATTTTCAATGTCAGTTCGTTGGAAGTATTCAGCGCTGTACGTATCCACGTATTTTTCTTTAAAAACCGGCAATCTCAAGAAGATCAGTTCCATTCGATTTCGTTCCTTATCAATTTTCGAGTACGATAATATCACGGATCTCCTGTGCGACATGGAGAAAAAAAGACCGGATTTGTTCGACTGAAATCGTATTAAGATGTACAGGCGTAATTCGCAGTGTACTGAAGCGTACCTGAACGCGTACAGAACGCAAACGGAACAACAGGGTTAAGGGGACAGATAAAAATCCGATCTGGCTGGTAATGGACGGTGCTCGTCCGAGTGAGTGGTAAACGACGCGTTTTCCGGCGGTTACTTCTTGTTTTCAACAGGCACTCCCGGTTGAATTACGTGCCAGCGGATTCCCTCGCACAAGAAGTGCCGGTTCGTCTTAATTACAACCGTGTGCCGATTATCTCTCGAGTTTGCAATCCCTCAATCTATATCGGTGTAATTCGTGTATACCGAGTAACGGTAAGGCTTCACCTCAAAAGTAAACGGCTTCGAACTCGCTTCCCCTCTCGCTCCGTTCCAATTAAACTCCTTGAATCTGCCGTTTCCGTGGCAATCATAAAGCGATCGTAATCTCGCAATTAGCGGGCAACGGTCGTGCGAGTGTATCGAGTGTAATCGCGAATCCAGGAAACCGTGGAAAAAAAAAAAAAATAGGAAAGTCAGAGAAATGAATAATGTAGTGAGCGCGCAGGTTTGCAAGAAATTTTTAGCATTCAAGTGGACAGTACTCCACGATTCGAGATGAATGTTGTTCCTTCTTCATCGAGACTCTTATACCGACGCGAAAATTTCTTTTTTCAAACAATCATGTGGTAAATATCACCAATTTAAGTGACGATGCTTTTGCGAGAGAGATATATTAGGTGTAGTAAAAAGAAATCCATTATTTTTCCAATATATGGTTTTAGTAATCTGTATCTTGCGTTGCGAGATACAGATTACTAAAGCCATCTNGCGCAACGATAACATAACGATACCGTTATGGGTACCGAACTGTTATGGGTCTTCTACAATAAGCCATGAATCAGAAATCAGAAGTTAAAAATTGACGACTGTGATTGGTCAATTTTTAGCTTCTGACTTCTGATTCATGACTAATGGCTTATTGTAGAAGGCCTATTAAGAGCTACAGAATCGGGATACAAGAACGTAGAGATCATCGCGATTTCATTTATCGCACTATCGTTTAAATAAAAAAAATTATCAATTCGGCAAAAGTCTCGATAAAAAAAAGAGCGACACTGATTCCGAGACGGAGTCCGTAAAAGTCGTCTCGATAAATGCCTGAGGCATTTCTTCGTTACTGTACCGGCTCGAAAGAGTAACCTTCGCCTGCCTCCACGCCAGTTCTAAGTGGCGTGACACATATAATGGTTGGTGCACGGAGGAAACGGGACAGCTGTGCATAAGTGTGTGCTTGGGAGGTGTTGCTTTCGAAATACCGGCTAGTACGTGCGTCATTCTCTATGCCGGCCGGTATTCTATGTTTCACTTTCGACTCTCAATGTACCGCTTCGGGAGTGGAACGGCTGACTTAGCGACGACGGCCTTGACTACGTCGTCATTTTCGCGCCCCCTCTCTAGTGATTTTTGTCCTCCGTAGGCTCGAGAAGGTCCGTACCACCTTCTCCAGGAGAGTCCGCTATTCCTAGGAGTGAACGATAATCATCTTGAAAGTTGCATCGGCAACAGCGATTTATCCGCTACCTTTGAGAGGAAAGAGATTACGCGAATCTCTTGAAAAGTTCTTGAAAAGTTAGACGATAAGTCCCTGATGATTCTATATTATAAGTTCATCGAATTAGACAAAAGAAATTAAAAGCATATGTTAACGTTAACATTTATATAATTCGAACTTTGTATTATTAACCATTTTGCATGATATCGAGCAAATTAACAATTTGATTATTTAATTGATACAATCCTTTTCTTTAATTTCTCTGTCTTGATTTATTATATTTCGATAATTTGAGAAGAAAATATATCGTTTCAATATCGGAAGTTTTTTTGTGCGATATTGCATAGTTTGTAAATATTATTGAAATATTGAGAAGGCAATTACCAATTTTCTTGTAAATTTCTCTAGTCCGAAGACAGATTGTGTCGCATTGTGTATTTCTTGTTGATTCATATTGAGCACACATTTCACTTGGTCACTCCGTCCGGTCGGAGAAAGCATTCGTAGTTGTAGAGGAAACGACTCAAACGACGTCGACCCGTACGAGCGTCTATATACAAACGGTACATACTCCACGTGCAGTATTTACGCGGAAATCTATAGTCTTTCCCGGAAAAGTGACTATATCGGCTTATAGGTTCCTTGCTACCGGGTATTACCGTACGACAACAGCGATCTCGCTCGGCGTTTCCGAAGTGAAACGGAGAGACGGAGAACGTATCATTTTATGCGGTTTCAGGAAAACGTAATTCCAGAAACGCCGCCCGTAACTCTGGCGTCGATTACCTTCTATGCTGTTATTCGACGAGAGCTCTTAAGGAAATTACTTTGGGCCCGTTTTGCCACAATATTGTATTCTCTGTTGCAAGATCTACTGTTGTATCACACCGTTTAAAGGCGTTGCCATCTTCGATCCAAGATCGACGAATTGACATTATAGATATGTGCATCGTTCTCTTTCCGTGAAACGCGGAAATTCGCAAATTAATTGCTTCCACTGAAAAAAAAAGCGATTATCGAGAATCGAGGCGAATATCTGTTTTCAGAATACACGCGCGAAATACATTTCGCGAAAGAGTCCTGTAATATTCCTCTCGATTAATCGAGATAAAATCGGAAATTCTTTAATTTGCCATTTCGCGAAAAATGAATAGCGAATTTCCAATTTGAAAGAGCAACGTGCAGCATGCGGATATACGCATATACGCTATATAATCTAGCGAGCCTATAGCATGTGGTAATGTATATTTCAGATCCAGGAAACGACGGCCAAGCTCGAACAATGATTCCGAGCGGACATACAGCGGTTGGGGCGAGAGGGTGGTCTGCGGACGTGAGGGTTGTCGCACCAACGAACGCGGTGATTGCATGGATGAATGCGCTGCCGCCCTGGTCCTTATGTCGCTCTCGTGCTCACCTCACAGTCCTCACAACCCCCCGCCACTTCACTGCCAATACAATTACGGTACTGTGCTCATTTTTCTGACATTCCCACAAAATACGGTGTAAGATGTTAAAAGCAGGTGTAGAGTAAATTCTTTTTTTTTATTTGTAATCTCAGAACTTCGTCGTACTTTTCTCCTTTCTATAGCAAGGATTTCCTTTATACGTCGGTTCGTTTACGTTAAGATTGCTCTTTGCGAGCAATCGATTCTCAAAAAATACTGAAAAATAGTGTAAATAAGTATCGACGAGTATAATAATTTAATAAGTAATAATAAATAATAAGTAATAATTTATTCATGTATTGTATTAATTGTATACGTAATGTCTCATGTAAACGCGAGACATCGAATTATACCAAACTACGAACCGAGCTTCCGCGGTAATTGGCCGGACGGAAATGAATGTGGAAGGAATTTGATCTGCGGCAGGTTCCTGGGGGAGTCGTGGAGGCGGAGGCAGCGGCATGATCGCCGGCTCACCGGGAGTCGGCGGTATGTCAAATAGCAGTAGCAGCAGCGGGGCTTCCTGGCGAAGCGGCACCCCCAGTCCACCCCTTAGCGAGGAGGGTGTACCGACGAGAAGTTCTCCGTGTCCGGCGACCTCGCATCCTTCGCACAATCAGCCGCACTACCCCTACAACACGTCCGGCTCGTCGTCAAGCAGCACCCCGGGCTCGACTACGCTGGATGAGGGAATAGTGCCCGACTATATCGAGGAACAACACCCACGTAAAAAGGTGAGTAACCTTTTCCGGTGTTCGTTCACCTCCTCCATCGACGGGACACGTTATGCGATACGATGTCGATAATCCGTATTGTCTCGCACAAGTTCACTGAACGTGCTAATCGGTTGCTGGTGGGAGGAAATTTCTAGCGTCTCCAGAAATTCGCCTCGTCGGACAACTTCCACGGATTGTTCCTCGTTTTTACAGCCGATTAACACGTTACGTACTTCGAAGAGCTTATTTACTTCGCTACCGCCGTAAAGCATTAGCGACTTCCGCTGCCTCTTTATCAAACGCCACCGTGACCTTTGAAACTAGTTTTCAGAGTCGCGTGTTCGCGTTATTTCTAACACCAAGCTCTGCCCTCGCCTGTCGTCTTTCAGAGTCTTCACTGACCTTAATCTTTGTGAATAATATACACTGTCGCGTCAACGCATGCCCAATTCAGCTCTTGTCAAGTTCTCAGACAAAGACAAATGATTTTCATGAAAACTAGTTCTAACTAAACGTAGCTCGCGTTTCTACAACGCCTGTCTAAGAACTTTCGTTGCGCGATCTAATTATTCGTTGGCATTCGAACGTTTCGTTGATTCAAGTTGAATACCATAAATTTGACGTCACGCTGCTCGTCAGTTTCTTATGCATAGGCATAATAAAAGCGTCTTTTGCATTAGTGACATAAAGTATGACTTCCTTGAAGCATACATTAAAATCACACGTTCAAGCGACCGTGTCGCAATGGGAATACAAATTCGCCATGATAAATATCTAATGGCCTTCGAGAAGCTACGTCTCCATGATTAATTCTTTTTGCATTCGCGTAGTAATATGTGGTAGCTTAATTAACGCCAACGCGTGCGTGCAAATATGATAAGTCTATTGCGTAAGACATTGGGGCGTGGGGCACCAGGGTGAGCCTTGCACGTTGCACGCGTATATCGTTCCAACTGGATTAGATCTGATTTTCGTTTTCCGTCGGGATGGTCTCTCTCGTGTTTCTTACGTACAGAATTGATAATTGTAATTGCGGCTCGAGTTTAAAGTCGATTTACAGATTCCATTTACAAACAAAGAATATAATTTACCGCAATTATTATGAACAGTATCTGTGTAAATACAGAATTTGTATCGAAGATCATTTTCGTCTTCTATTATTTGAGGATTATTATTTGAGGACATCACATGTTATAATATATTGATTTCAAATTTTGTTTATCGAATTTTGAAATGTGTTTTCTTTGAAATATTATTCTTTTTATATTAATTTACGATTTATAACGTTATATTTTCGAAACTGATTGTAGTTGACGCCATTAACAAGATAAATATGTCATATAGTAGAAATAACTAGAACTAGCAAAAGAATAACATTTTTGATTGATCGATATAACCGACTCGACAGATTTAATCGACATTGGCGAGTAACGGGTCTGTTTTTGAGATGACGGAGGACTAGTTTTTTTCTTTTCGAGCCAGTGAAAACGAAGTCGTTTTCGATCGTTTCGTAACGGCCAATTTTCATGTAACGTGCAGAAAAAGAATGGGTCAGGAAGAGAATGAGATGTCACGCATTACTTTGGAATCACATCGATAATTTCTACTTAAAGATCGCCAATATGCGCGTTTGCGATTTTTAAGGATTAAAATAGAATTTAATTTTGAGATAACGTCTCTATATTAAAAAGCTAATATAAATTATTATCTATATTTTCCCATATTATTTTTTTGTTCTCAAAATTGTGTATATATAACTATTTATATCTTTTCCAAGTTTTGGATTAACCTAATCGAATCAAATGTCTTCAAACTTTGACGAGTGAAAATGCAGAGCATTTATATGCAACGCGAATAGGATATTTTGGATATCGCTGGAAATCAGTATGAGAGAGAATACTAGAATTTCGATTGTCTCATAGATTTGAACCACGCCAGTTGTTGCGTGCTGTCAGCAACGTCCCTGACCGGTCAGAGATGCAGAAGTCTGCAAAGAGCAGGCGGTTGGAGTCATCTTCGTCGTCGTCGTCGTCGTCGTCATCGTCGTCGCGCGTGCCAAGCTCGCGCACATGATGATGACATAAGCACGCGCCGGCCGAGCCAAGGATGTAAACACACGCGTGCGGTGATTTTTTGGTATTTCGTAAGACGGCTAACAAGCCGGACCTTGAGGTATTATCGCCCCGCGCTAATCTTAGGTACGCGGTGGCGGTAGTCCCGCGCGCTTTTGCTGCTTTCGGCCGCTTGCACGGGAAATAGCGACTCTCCGCGCGCGACGACGAGGCGATGGCAAGGCGGATGGCAAGGCGGATGGCAAGGCGGATGGCAAGGCGGCGTTCCGCTCCCGAAATAGCCGCTAAGATGAACGCGGCTCCTTAACTAACCGGCCGAACTCGCTAAAAACCTGCCTCCGTTTTATGACTTTTTCAGATTCGAGCGAAAGTCAACCAGGACCCGATCGAGACCGAGCCAGGCGCTTGCGCGACTTTCGAAAGCGAACAGGTAAGCCCGATTTCCGCTCTCCGCGTAATTAGATACTTGCTCGCTGGAGATTTCGCAGGTGCGAAATTGCAGACAGCGAAACTCCTTTTTAACCTTACACTGGTAAAAGAGTCTAGTTGCATTAATTGGAACTCTGGTCGGAAATGGATAAATCGGAATTTTATGATTGCATTTATTGTAATTCTAATTGAGATAACCAGAATTGTGATTAATATGATCAGAATCTTCTGGTTCATTTTTAACTACAAATTTTTCTCAGTGTTGGGTTATTTTCAGACAAATATCGATAGAAAGATTATTGTTTAGCGTTTGTATTTTTGTTTTAATAATAATGAACGCAAAAGTACCTCTCCCATCTTTTAATCATTCTAGAGTTAATCCTTCATCGTATCTCTTACGTATCATTTCCCTGTGGAATGAACTCCAATTTTTTTTTAACATTAACGGAAAGCATTCTGTAATGCAATTTGCATTCGAGATGCTTGTTGTTACTACGTTCGTTATCTGACTTGTAATACGAGTAGAGATAAGTAATCTCGCGTGCCCATCGCAACAACAGTTACTTTTTCCTCTTAATTATCTCTCGTGTAGCAACCTATCGATATCTAGAGTACGGGAAAACCTTTGCGGTTGAAAGGGGAGGCATTCGCCAATGGCGTCGCCGTGCAAATTACGGATGCAACACGGGGAAATATATATAAGTTATCGAAAAAACGGGGAATCGTTGGAACAGTCTCCGCGTGCAAACGCGACTCAAATCTACCACTATCACCAACACCACCACCACCACCACCACTACCACCACCACCACCACCACCATCACCACGACCACTACCACCATCGCCGCCACCTCCTCCTCCTCCATCACCTTCTCTCGGATCAATATTATTCGTAACCCAGTTTACACCGAAGGTTCCTACTTTCACCGGTGGTCGCGAACGGCCCGCAAGCGTTTAAAGTCATTCATCTCGAGTCAATCGACGTCGATGATGTCGTCAGATGAAAATATTTGCGCGTCATTCGCGATATTGAACGTCAATCAGATCCGCCGATGTAATTTACGAAGCCTAATGCATGCGGTTTCGACTTTCACTCGTAAATACCCATGTAACTTGAAGTAACCAGATTTCCATGGACGTGTCCTCTTTCCTGAACATCGTCTTCGGGCGTTCCCTTTTTTTTTTCTATCTTTTTCCTCTTTTTCTTTTATGTTTTTTACAATATTCCGCTTCCTCTAGTTTCGCATTTCAATGCATGATTAAATAATCAGATATGACGTTTTCGTTGTCTTGCTTTATTAAAATTTCAAAATTCCAAGCGAAACATTGTTCACGATACCGTTAGTGCTAACGCTTATTTCATTGTGATATTATACATTCGGCGAATAGAAAAATAACTGTAAAAATTTAATAAAAGAAATTGGAAATATACGTAGACGTTTCGTCCGTTTAAAAAAACTAGAGAATATCCCAATTTCTTCTAGTCACCCCATTGTCCCAGTCACACCCGAGAGAAAGATGGCCACCCTACCTGCTGCGTATCGGCGCGCACCTGACCCAATTGACTGGCTCGGTGATATCTCTACGAACACGGCAACCAAGGTCGTCGGCGTTCCCTAGATTTTCTCATCGCCTAGTGCTCGTCATCGCGAGAAAGGTCATTCGATCAAGATAGGAGAGAGACGATGCCACCGTTCCCATATCGCGGCATCCATGAACGGTGATACTGACAGGCAGGGAAGGAAAGAGAGGAGAGAGAGATAGAGATAGAGATAGATAGATAGGTAGAGAGAGAGGGAAAGAGAGAGAGAGAACAAGAGGGAGGGATACGGTCAGGAAGTTCCAGCCGAGTGTATTGCATTGTGTAATGAGTGCGACAGAGTACTACACTTCCTCCCCGCTTCCCCCTGCACGCCTGTCCTCCGCCCGCGTATTCGACGCGCGCGCGCACGCGTGCACGTACGCGCATCCACGTGCGCAGTGCCGTAGTCGAACGTATCGACGGGAGCATATCGAGTGCATTTTGTGCCGGTGGAGATTTCCTTTGTCTCCGTCACGTGTCTGCACCCGTAACGCCTCGATCGAATTTGTGTGTTTTACAGGCATGAGATCACGATCACTCGGTAAAAATCGCCCACGAACGTGACGGATTTTCAGAGAATTATGAACCCGACCATGAGAATTAGTTAGAAAAATTTTTTATTAACGTAAAATTCTTTGTTTAAAAGGATATACATTTTATTCTGGCAAAACTAAGATTTTCTTCCAAAAGCGGAGGAAAAACTCCGCTGTGTGAAACAAAATTTCCTCGCCGATTTTTGCTCTTTGGCTTTGCTAGCCGTAAGATTTACGAGAAATCATTATAGATATTTATGAACGATCATATGTCTTATACATACGTATAGAATTATAACTCCGGTCATAAGTTCTTACAAGACTTAATTATAAGTTCTTACGGGAACAAATTACGAGCCTTATACGATTCTACTTAGAATTGAAACTCATACATAAGCCTCTCAAATGTGAAGATTGCAATTGGCACGAATTAAAGTTTGTCGAAAGGTCGTGCACGCGCGTTGCGCGACACGTGGACCTAAATCTTCAAACCTCACGTGAAACTGGTTTTTTTTTTTTTTCTATTGAACTTGAGAACTGGTTTCACCAGGGGGGCAACGATAACTCATTAGAATCGAAATTTATAACGTGTAGGTAGGCGTTTAAGTAGGCGTGGACGATTTTGATCCACTTCATTGATGAAGTTCAATCCTCTTTTCTAAATTCCGATTAAATTATCGTAAAGTAATATATCCGCGACGAATGAGAAACAAAGCGAACAGTTTCTGAATAAAAGATCTATGCAAATGTATATGTCACCGTCAATCGCTCGAAATTGTCTTCTCGACCACGTGCATATGTACCATTTATCAAATTCAAGCTGAAGCCTAAAAAATTGCGGATTGTGATCGACGTGAGCCAAATACTATTAAAACGTATCACGTCGCACACGCGAGATATCCACGCCAGAATATCCACGTCCATCGGCATACGTCTGCATATGGACCTAGATCTCAGAGCGGTAACACGCGCGAGGACCCGGCGGCGCCGTTGGTGCATCGCGTCGCAGTGCACACCACGTGACGTCATCACGAGCGGCACGTGCCCCTTCTCCTGCCCGCGCCCCCCGATGCCCTCGAATGCAGCATCGCTCGGTGACGAAGAGGTGTGGCGGGGCGGAACGGGGTGCCAACAACGAGAGGGGGCGGTAGAGGTGCGGAGGAAGGTAGTTAAGGTCACCGTGGCCCTGACTGCACGCGCGCGAAATAATATCGGTGTGCTACCGTACGTGTATGCGTGTGTGGGACGTGTGTGTGTGTGTGTGTGTATGTGTGTGTGTGTGTGTATGTGTGTGTATATGTGTGTGGGGCGTGCGTGTGCACGGGTGTTCACGCGCGCTCGTGCGCACATGTATGCCTCTGTGTGGAGCGCGCGCGGAGAACGCACGGAAGATTTATTTCTAGTTCCGCGTGCTGCCGCTTTTCTAACCAAGGTTTGCCGGTTAGATGCACGAGTCGCACGAGTGTCCCAATGGCGGACCTTGACCGTCGGCACCGATGTTCGGACGGTCGTCGTCATACCGTCTGGTGAGCGTTGCAGATCTTTCTAGCGATACTGCGACGAAGTTTTCGATTATCGCTCACAATACTAGCAACTCCTCCCGGTCGCCGCTCGACACTGTTACGTCACGTGATGTATCTTTCCGTGACGATGCTATTATTTCAGCTCAAAATGAGCCCCTCTCAAAATGAGTGGAATTTAAAGAAGGAGATATATTAGCGATGCTCGCCAACATAATCGTAATTTGATCGAAGAACTTGGATACGAACAATGAGTTTCCAGATCTGCTTGTGAATTTTACGGAAAAAGAAAATATGTATTTGAAAGTTTTATTAATTGTAAAATTATTTGTTTAAATTTATTTTGTTTAAGATACGAATGATAAAAATATTGTTAAATACTACTTTCTTTTTCGTGGCTATATCCATAACATATTTCTATTGACCAGATAGAAAATAAGCAGATCTGTCTCTTGCGATCGAAATTGGGAAATGAGAGAAAGAAAAAGGAAAATCTTCAGGAAAGCTTGCTTTTCTTTTAAAAGAGGATTCCTTCTATTCGTTCTTCGAAGGACTTTCTTTTAAATGATTTTTTTACTCATTGTATTATCTAGACAGCTGAAAAAGATTTTTCTCTCGACTGTACGCACACATTATTCATTAAGTTTTATAAAACGAAAACACTTATAAAAATACGTTTTTTTTTTTTTTTAATGAAACGGATTTACGATTTTTGCTTTTATCTCGTATTACGATTACAAGATTTAAAAATAGTTATTCAACTCTCCCGTTCAATATCATCTGTTTGTATCATTTTAACGTTTCCTTGCAATATTTATTAAATTTATCTGTATAGCGTAAATCTTTATATCATGTAACACGTTCCCATGTTATCTCCCGGCAAATTGCGCGGTCGCAAGGCGAGAAAGAATATTCTGACGTATACACGATCCAAACTTGGAAAAGCGTCCGTGTCTCGAAACGCATCGGTTTGACGTGCCGGCATTTGCGTGCATCGCTTCCGCGAGTTCTGGGCCGCCGGGTCGTATTCTGACACGTTCGTCCACCTTACGTAATACGCGTTGCGTAAACTTGACGTTAGCCGTAATGCTCGCTATACATATTTCCGCGCGCTCGGCAACAACTACAGTTGGGGGAGGGATCTCCGGTCTTACCGAGCGACGTAATCGTATATACTCTCCCGTATCGCTTCCACGCTCTCTGATCGTCAGATACTCGTCGTAAAAATGAACGGACGCGTTAATCGCAATTAACGCAAGTCCTCTACCGCCTACGATAATTGACTTTTTAATTTCCCCCCCCCCCCCCCCCCCCCCCCCCCCCCACCATTNGCGTATCGCAATTTTACATTGCAAAAACGTCACGGCGACAAGCTTGCAATAACGATAAAAATCCGTCGACAGTCGATTCAGATTATTCGAAGTCGTTGCGATAACGCTGTTAAATATGTAGAGAATTGTAGAGGGAGAAATGAAATTTATTAAAAATATCCGCGCGTACCGAGAATTAGAAACATATATTCTCCGTGCACGCAACATCCCGCTCGTGTTACACAGATTGCAGATATTATCTGCCGCGCGTGCGGAGTCAGGGCCATTGCCTAAGTAATATGATTTCTGATATCATTCTCTGATAATATTTCACCGCGTGTATATAATATTTCCTGATAATAATTAAGAGATCGCCTCTCTCCGGTCTTGTTGTCTTCTCACAGTTCTGTCAAATGGTATCTCTTTTTGGTACATGGTAATGTTATAACATGCGGAGATTCCGCGTGTCATTAGGCAGGATTTATCGCTTCAGCCAGGCCTGCTGCCGGCTTCGCGGTTATCAGTTGTAACCGTTTTTATAACAAAATGTCAAATAGAATGATTCCGTTCATGATGGCGCGTAGGCATCGCATGACATAAGTCAGCGACCATGACATCGACATTACGTAGATATACGTAGGAAACGCTCGCCGTCGTCTTTCTTCTCTTTGTCTACGTTGCTATTAATTCTTGCCAATATAACGCGTAATTGATTGTTTTCTCGAAACATGATAAATTACCGCGATCCTGTCTTCAGTCGTTTATATCGAAACTCGATGAATTTATCTAATTTTTTTCATACTCAACGTAAGTCAGGTGTAGTTATCCTTTTTGCAACGGTGTTGAATCGAGTTTGATTTTTGTTGCGAGGAATAGAAGCTTCCGTACGTTTGTAAAGGAAATAATGATTTTGCTGAAATTTTGCTAAATACAGATAAAAGTAAACTTTATTGGACAGTCAAAATAATGATGTACAACGTTCAAGCTGATAATGCTGCGGAATATCAAATTTTTTGAGCATTGTTTATTATAAAAAATCTCAAGCATGATGAAAAATGCTACAACAAAATTTGATATTCTAGCAATCAGCTTGAGCGTCCTACTTAATTACTTTGATGAATGATATATAGAAAATATTTTTTACACAAATCTTTTGATCCAATAAAATTATTTTTTCTGTGTAAGCGCTTAAAATTTGATTGGGACTGAAGTGAAATCGTATTTCGATTCTTATCGACATTTTAATTTTAAATTAGATACTTTGAGGTTACACTCTGGTATTAGATCTGGCACGTTTTGCAATCTCTAGAGATTTTCGACTAGAAATAACGTTGGAACCTCTCCACCCAAGGTCACGGTCAGAAATAAAAAAGAACTATACTAAGGAAGCAATGTCGCGTATCATGTATTGTTCTTGTAAGGCCACATCGGCTTTATGTGTAATTTTAACAATCCTTAATGACTACCGTTTCGACGACCTTGTTTGACGTGGCAGTCATTGGATAACTAGAGAATGGCACCCTTCCCTCCGATTAGTACGAGAGCCTAGCAACGAGGAACAGGACTGGAAAAGGACAGCCACTTTTCAATATGAACTGGTTTTCATTTAATCAATTTGGCAGACCCTATGTTACTTAATCCATTAGCTATGATGAATATCGTCTACCGTTATACCAACAATTCACGTGGCCCAAATAACTTTCAACAGCAGAACATAATCTTTCTGTTTCTCTTTACAGTAATTTCAAAATGCATATTGATATCGATCTATAGTTACGAATCGTGGAGATCAGAGATACATTTTTACTCGTGTAATGTTCCACTTTCAGTGAATTGGGATTGTTTTCTTAATTAATTCGGATTATCGATTCGACGCGCGAAAAGATCCTTCTGCGGAAGAAACAAAATGTGCTCACGAGAAATTTAATTCCGCGCGGACGACGGGAAAACGTTCGCAAATTCTAGATCATTCTTATCGTACATTCTACCGACAGTTTTCGCACGAGAGAAACTACAATTGTAGCGTTACACATTTCTCGTCTGAGAACGACGAGATAATCCCCGTGCGATATGCCGCTCGTATCCGCGAAACTTAGGGATTCCGCGCGCGATTTGGATTCCTACGGTAACGGGTACCTACTCATCGTCGTGTATAACGCTGGCGAAAATACAATCGACCGTCCGTCCGGGATGCCGTTACCGGCCGTGCCGGTTACCGTTCGTATCGAGCGCGGGACACGTATAAATAGTTCACGGAGGTCATTAGGAGGGACGGCACATTAGGTAGGTAGGTAGGTAGGTAGGTGGAACGAAATTGTCATTCCGCCGAGAGACATTCCGGACTCGCTGTCGACTGAGGTATGTCTCGTCCGTTCTCGTGTCGAAGAGTTTCGATAAACGGGATTAACGGGTGTCTGGCTGATAATAAAGGCTGCGTTCCGATATTCACTGCCAGTACTGAAAATCTATACATAGTATACGTCACGTACATTATAGGTTTTCAGAACTGGCAGGGAATATCGGAATGCAGCCAAAGTTCTCGGTGCGACGACTGTGACGTCACAAATGGCTGAACCTTGAGCATCTTTTCAGTACAGTATGACTTAATGATGTCATATTGGTTATTTTTTTTTTGCCTTTCTGCCTTCGTAACAATGGAAATACCGAGCTCTTCACGAGATAAACAACAGAGATTCTTATCAAAAAAATTACATGTAGGATAAATATGTAGGAAAAAATTCTTTGTAAAACATACATTCGTACATTCAAAGAGAAATATAGTGCACTTAAAGATGACAGCTTTTATATGAATTAATGTACATAGTACACACGCACGCACATTTTGAATAAATTATTTTATAGTTACAATAAATATTTTGAGAAAAATGTACTTAAAATAAATTTGTGCTTAAAGTAAATTTTAATAAATACTTATTTGAATTAATATTAGCTAAATATTTAGAAAGTGCATATTTATTTGATCAAAAACAATTAATTAAATATTTATTTATCATAAATAAATATCAAGTATTCATATATTTATTAATTCTACATGTAAAACTGGTATATAGTTATCATTTTTATAGTTGTTATTGTTATGTTTTTTTTTATGTTTATAATAATCGTGATAAAATACAATAATGATAACAATAATAAATTTTATTATAAAAGAGAGTCAAATTGCAGAGCTTATCTGTATTTTTCAATATCTATATATAATGTTTAAAATTCATTGGTAATATCAATCGCTAACAATACTGTGAAAGAATATCAACGCATATACTAAGAATAAAAAAATTTTTGTATGTTAGTCACATAACAGTAGCAATAACATTGACACTAGGATGCTCAATTATTTGAGCTTTCTACGTCATGAGCGTTAAGCTCTTTATTGCAGTCAATGTTAAAGCTGTGCACTTTCTCTCTCTCTCTCTCTCTCTCTCTCTCTCTCTCTCTCTCGTGTTGTTAGAGAACTTTTTGGCTGGGAGAAGAGTCAAGGACGTGTGCTCGCGAATTTCAGCTGGCAACCGCCAGTGGGGATGAGATACCGTGTCATGCTCGGCATGCCGTGCTGCACCGCTCGTTGTCCTAGGTCCTGACTGCTTTTTTTTACGCACGCCGAATCAGTGATAAAAGTACATTATTATCGCCATTCAACAGCATGAAGAGAGAAAGAGAAGGGGAGACAATCAGTGTTTCCTTACCAAGCGTGATGAGGTCGTAGTATTCGAAGCAACGGATGCTTCTCAGAAAATTCACTTCAATGAGAAATGATTTAATGATATAAAGTAAATGTATCATCAGTTAGTAAAAAATTAGTGGATATAACCAACTAATAGACGAAATTAGACTCTAAATAAATTTGTTATTTATACAACTTTAATAAGACGAATTTATTTAGAGTCGTACGTATCATTAAAAGTTTAATATTTAACATTTTTGCCATTTCGTCCAATAACGAAGTCATTGGTATCCACTAAAATTTATCTTATGCCTCGAAATGAGTGTAATCGAAGTCACATCACATCGAGATGGCATAATTATGACTTTGAAAGGCGCTTTTTATAGTGTTTCACATCTTATAACTATTTGATTGAAATATAAAGTATTTTTAGCCCTCTTTCTTCTTTTTTCGAACCGTCACGGTAAAAGTTCGAGGGATGAACCTTTCGCCATCATTATTTTTTATTTATTTTTTCCCAGTGATCCGTTGATGGATTTTGTAACTTGCTCGATAACTCTCGTCGATTTAACGCGACGTTCTGTGCTTAATATTAGATTGTGACAGCCAAATTTATCGTACAGCAACACTTATTTTAAATTCAAGGTGATGTGAATTTTATCGCGAATCTTGATTCGCCGCTTTCGGTAATCTTTTCAAACGATGAGGGTAAAGCGCGATCCCGTAATATCTCTGCGACCGAAACGAACGGAGGAGCTTTCTTGGCGTTCGATTTGAGAAAAAAAAAATATCGTTTTTAGCCGTGTATCGAGACACTTTCTGCGCCCGCGCGAATGTCGTATCGACCGTCCCTGTATTCTACCTTGACCTCCAGCTGTGAAAGTATCTCGAGCAATTAAAGCATTTAAGGGCTCTAGTAGAACCGGTCGTCGAGTGATCAACGGTGTCGCGAAACGACACGTACGGGTTCTTTAGCGATCAGATGACACATTCCCGCGTGTAGTAGCGAGACAAACACTTATTGACCGTTTCGTGGCCACGATAAACGGATAGCAACGTTATCGCAATATTGCTCACCGATTATCATCGTTGTTCAGCAAATAAACGTACGTACGTCAACATTTCAATTTAAAGAGCACAATTCTCTGTTTTTCTTCTCTTTTTTTCTGTCAAGTCGAGATACAGAATCGCGACTAATCCCCGGGCTAAGCCTCGTCAACCGGCTATAGGTTTTACATAAGTCATTTCGACATCGGCGTAGACTGCACTTTCTCCCGGATTGATCTTAGGTCGGAAAGTCATCTATCTCCTCGGGATTCCCCGAGTCTACCAGGGTGAAACCCCAGGCATTCGTGCGATATGATCGATGAAAGTTACAACCGATAATACGCAACGTCATTCTGTTCTCCAGGAATTACGTGAGTGCCACTTGAATCGCCTACAGCTGCACAATTCGCGAAATTTATGAACTATTCAACACAGCCGAGCGCAATTGTCATTTTTACGAAATTTATCGATAAGCGGAAACAATCAGCTGGATGTAAAAGCTGCAATAGCACAACAAGATAAGACCGTCAAGTTTCACACGATCGCGAGATATCCGAAAAGGCCTTTGAAATTTTTTTCAACTAGCGAGACAAAATGAGTGCGCACCTATCCGGATAAGAGGTAGAAGAAAGAAACTTCAGACACACAAATTGACTCGACGCGAACAAGCGGAATGTCCGTGAGACTCGTGTTTTGCATTCGCTTCGTTTCTCGTGCTTTCGACTGCCTTCGACACGCCGCGATCGTGTCCGATGATAAAAGAATTGCGAATACGTCGTGTTCTTACGCGCGCGCAAAGTACGTAACTGTAAACTGGTCCTAACATGCACGGGCCTCGCCCACTTGATTGCTCAACTTGGGTAAGCCGAGGAGAACCGGTGTGTCTACGACAACGGCGTGGCAAGGCCGTTGACAGTGCCGGCGAATCAATCGCGTTGTCACGCTCAAGCGGGCGCGCTCGCTCGCACTCCGCTCGTGCGTGCCCAGCTGATTCGCCGCGCCGCGCCAACCGCGCCGACCGCACCAACCGCGCCAACCGCGCCACGAGAGCCGCTCACCGATCGTGGGTTCGTGGGTGAGAGAACAAGAAGGCAAAATGCAAGGCAGAAGGAGAAAAAGAGACAAGTTCGATCCTGCGAAAGTTACGTTACGCTGAAAATCACAAAGCGATTTATAATCCGGTGTGTCGGGACGCAAATGTGACTAGCACGACCGTGTCTAAAAACTGTAACAAATAATAATGCAATTTTGCGGAAGTAAGTAAAAATCGAGAAAGCGGAAACGTGGAAGAGACTGGTGAATTGATAAAATATATTGTAAAAGAGCGAAATGTAATTATAAAACTATCACGTGAGATAAAAACGATTGGCAATTGATAGAGTAAAAAATTAATTATTTGCTTTTCGAGTAATTATTTCTTTGGATAATTATTTGACTGATAATAAAAAGAGAGGAATTGGAAAAATCATATACGGATACGTTTAATAAATCATTGATATTTTAATTTGCTTCACAAGGCAAATAAAAAGTTAAACGTCAGACGTTTAAAAATTTGAACGCGCAAATATATACGCGCTTCGTCAATGACATGATTCAATAATAAGAGATTTGTGATAACAAAATTGCACGACAATATACAAAGAGATAAAGAGGGAAGAGAAACTCGATAACTCGCGATCGGTCTGCAAAGCACAGATATTCCTGTCCTAGGGTAAGATTGTCCTCTCGTTTTATTTAATCAACTGGCATTACCGATTGGCCAATTGGAACTTGTCTGGTGCCTACCCACTCTCGTTGGTGCGAAGATTCACGAAAGTAACGACCTTGACTTTGCGGGTGCAAACATAACGGTCATTGAATAGGCCCGGTTTTATGCAGATTCGATGTCGGATTTAATTGTAATTCTACGATTAGTTCCTTAATGGTTGGAAATCCGCAAAAAAGAGAAGATATATACATCTACATCACTCGCCTTTTGTTAAATAATTACTCACACGGGATATTTCTGAGATTTTTCTCAAAATTATATCTCAATTTTCATTGTCCTCTTTGATAATTTACACTTAAATAAAGATTGACAATATTTTATACAAGTAAAGATAAATGCAAATATTTTGTTTAATTGTGAAATAATTTAAGCTAAATAAATATATAATAAAATGTGTATAAATAGTATTCATATATTTAGCGAATATAAGACTGGAGTGTCCTGGACACTCCACGCGGGTAGTGAAGAGAACGGACACGCTCACGAATGTCACAGAATGGTATTGTGTCTCAATTTGGGATAGATATTCATCTGTCGAGGAAGGAAAGATGAGAAAGAAGAAGAGTAAGTGCGTATGTAGTACGAAAACAAATGATGATTGCGGAAATGACTGTTGCGAATGAAATCACGTGAAAGAGGAATGATAGAACGATTCACACACATTTTGTGGCATAAGATTGCTATGTGAATTAGCACGAAATTTAATTCCGGTCAAAATTCAAATATACTTACAAAAAAATAGGGCTAGTGTAATGTTACTCTGGCCTGT
>JAANIC010001475.1:652686-680605 GCA_017607545.1 Acromyrmex charruanus
TATACGGTTGTATATATGAATCTCTTACATTTCTTGCTGCAATCGATTCGACGGAAAAACTTCTTCGTCTGCGAAGAAGATTGCACAAACGGCGATGCTCGAAACGGTGCCTGTAATTACAATTGCGACACGTTTCGTGGGAGTGTTCTTATTGTGTTTAACGTACTGGATAATGGGGTTAGCATGCCACAGGATAAACAAAGAGTTTTTACGCCTGTGGATATTTTTGTAATAAGGTTCGGGAGATGGATAGAGAAAAAGAGAGAACTACTGTCTGCGCGCATTATCGTTGCAGTAAAAATACGATTATATCTAACAACGAAGAGTTTGCACGGAACAAACACATAATATCTTTAACATGTTCAACTATATTATATGACGTGAATACATGCACATTCTTGTGACGTAGTATCACAACGCTAGACATAAACACATTACACTTGCCATTAAGTAAATAAGCACGCGAATTGATGCGTATAAAATCGACTGCCTTTTATTTTTTCAACTGTTGGAATTTTCTTCTGCTACACGAAGCCGAAATTCAATTGCTTTTGCATGAAAATTTCAATGTGCGTTAATTATCTACAAAATAACGATTTTTTTATCTGCTTATGTTAATCTCAAAGATTTTGTTGCGTTAATTAAATTATATTTATACGTTAATTACGCATGATTTATGTGCCGATATATTTTTTTTTTAACTTACAGCCAATTTTTTATAAAAGAAATTGCTGTGATGTAAAATAAAGTGACAGGGAATAAAAAGTTAACGCCTTATGTAAAGAGTAAAATAGTTGAATATCTTTCAACGAATTTTTTGTTTAGATGTCACGGTAAAAAAATTGGACAAAAGATTTAAAACACCGTCTGAAGTTCGAATTATATTTCTATCTTTGATGCGAGATAGAAAAAGAAAATTTAATTGACTGCAGTCAGCTAACAATGCTGGTGCAACCGGACGTATACTAATTTTTACCGCGTGAGCGAGCGATAACCGGACGGATAACCGAAAGTTCGCCGGCTATCGCGCACCGGTTCTCATTTTACGCAATAAAATTAGTCTCTCACGTGACCTTGAGACCGGTTATTGAACCCTTCTTGCCCGATACGCGAGCGACGCGTCGAATCAGAATATCCGAGTCGAGTTTGGAAACATCACGCACTCGCGTTTTGTCGCCTCGTCGCTGATAAGCGGGTTCGAATAAACATTTCTCTCTCTTTCTCTCTTATTCGTTCTCTCTTTCTCTCGTTTCGCATACGCGGGTGCCTTTAAAAAATGCAGTTTTATCGTACCGCGCCGGCTGGCACGACCAAAATCAGTGAACGGTAACGGTTTCAATCCCTTATTAGTTCGGCGTGTATTAAAAGCGCAATGCACGCTAGTGTGATTACAGGGGAACGAATGTTAATCCGCAAAGCATCGTTGCGATATTTTCGTAGTATCCATGCCGGCACATAAAACATACATCCATCGCGTCGCGATTGTTATTTTTAATAATCGAGATCCACGTATAGATACGCGCAAAAATATATATTTTGTTTTACTTTAACATTTTAGTTTCTTGCACTTAATATTCGATGTGTATAGTACCGAGAAATTGTTCGGTGCATATCCGCGTCCGGAAACGATGTAATGCGTGTATCGACGAGCCATTTCATCGCGCGCAATTAAAAATTAATGGCAGCGACTCTCGTCGGTACTTAAATTGTATTTTCAGCCGTATCAATAGTACGCGAACGGTACTACCGGTTTTCGGCTGTAACTTCTCTCTCGCGACAGGCAGGCAGAGAGACGAGAGGTGATCGGGGAGGGTCCTGGTTTATTGCTTAACGAGGCCCAGCCGCGCCGGTATTGAATACCGTGTGTGTATAAACGACGATACACGGCCTTGGAAAAAAAAAAGCGGGACAAAATTAAACGCGTGCGGTCGGTGGATATCGGATTTTAAGTGTCCCGTGAAAGTCTCTGCCTGTGTCGCGGAATTTCCCTCTTGTCTCTCTTTTTCTCAACGTACCAAAATTAAATTTTACGCTTGCGAACAAATGCGGTATAAAAATATATAATGCGATTTGGGAGTTTGCCTGTTTCCTGGCAGTCGTTTAATGCATATCGGCCGGAACACGCTCGGAACCATTTTAATTACTATTTACCCACGAATCGTGTAAGATGTAGTTAATGATATGTTCAGGAGAAGGGTTCTCGTTCAGGGGGAGGATTCTCGTGTGAATTTTAACCCGAGCGACGTTGACTCACGCTCATCGTTTTCACGATTGTCACATGTAACACATCTCACTCTCACGACTTTCTACCTTTCACCGCGTTTTCGCTAAATTCGCGATTTTGTGAGACCATCGCAGGTATTTCACAAGACGTTTTAAATTTCAACTGAAGTAGCATGCCAATCTTTTTAATTATTTTTAACGAAATACGTCAAAATACAGAGTATCTTTTTTTAATCTTCCGAAGCTGGTGAGTCTATTGCAACTCAATTATACAATAAATCTCTCTTTTTCAGAAATGTTAATTTTCTTTGTTACATCTGCAATTTGGATGATTCTTAAATATATACTCACAATTGGTATTCGTTCTTTTTTTATACGACTTTATCACCTTGAAATTAATTGATGTCTTTTAATTAACATAAATTAAATCAATAATTGTACAATAATTTTGACGTTATTTCTGAAAGATTAATTCAATCAAATTAACAGAATATAAAATACAGAAGATACAAATACAGAAGGTACAATTCTATATTATATTTATAGGCCTATTCTTTTTAGCTCAAGTTTCTTCCTAGAGAAAAGAAAGAAAGATGAATTGGTGCAAAAGTTTAGTTAAAAAAAAACAGGCTTTATGATAACCACACATACGAGACGTCCTTAATTGTAAAAGGCAGTTCTTTATTTCAGATATTTTTAGATTTATTTATTTTTCTAAAATTCAATTTTATCCTTTATTTTAATAATATTTTATAGGAAATTCCTTTTTAAATATTATTCCAATGTCTACTGTCATACTAATGAGCGAGTATTTATGGAAATAACCGATAAAGTTATGCAAAGGCAATATTAATCCAAGCAGAACAACAAAGTCACAATAACGTCCAAATAACATCAATCGTGATTGATTGAAGTGACTTTAATAATCTTTGCAGTTATTTTGACATCATTTTGATGTTATGATAACTTTGTACTTTGTTTGGGAGTTATCTCAGACATGTACAAAAAAATTTTCTTAATTAGTACTTATTATTAGATTTCTAACAGTCACAAAGTTTGAAAATATTCAGGAATAAAATATAACGTCATAAAATTTTAGATTCGTTCTTTATGTTCTTTAAGAAAATATGATCGCCGTAATTATATCCGCAAAGTATTCGAAACGAAATAACAAGGAAGAATGCAAGACATGTCACGTGATATGTATACATAGCATTTTTTTCGACCGGTCGGAATCGATACTGTCTAGGAAAATTCAAGGTGCTTCGGAGTTCGCAGGGCTGGCAAAGTGCATCGTCCTCATTCGGCGTCACCTCTCATTTTCTCCCATCGGCTCTACGTATATATATCGGCCGTGGGCTCGCTGAACGGGTGTCCTCCACCATTTCAACAAGACGCGAGCGGGGCCACGCTGCAAACCGGCGACGTAAACAACGTATCTGCGCAGGCGCAGCCGTTCCTCCCGCGCCGCCGCTTCAACAGTTCGTTCGCGCTGTCCTCTTCCATCTCGCCCTTTCTTTCTCACTCTCTCTTCTTTGCTCCTTATTTCTCTTCCTTCTCTTGCACGCGTATAAGTACGATTCTCTTGCTCGTGCAGCGTCGGGCCGACCATCGCTTAGCAGCCTTCTCAGCGACGACGCTGACCTTCATAAAGTCCAGCGCACAATGGCCGGCAAGATCCGAACACTGAAAACTTTCGTACGTGTCTGGAAATGTTCGGATAACCGTATGGGGACCATGGCTTGCGGAGAAAGTTATGCGGTTAATTAAAGGAGCAAGATGTTGGAGTATATTCTCTGAGTGAATATATATATATATATATATATAGTGCGCACGAATTCGAGCTTAATATGGAGTCTACTCCTTTGTGTGGTTGAGCGCAGCAACAATGTTGGTATTCGCCGCTCGGTGGTTGCAACATCGCGACAGCCTATGTCGCCGCTCGTTTCTGCCGAAAGGTCTACCAGGCGCCATTGTACTTTGAGGAAAGAGAAAGATAAAGAGGCACTCGAGCACGCACTGGCGGAGTGCAAATATCGATAACATGCGGAAACAGCGAACGTTGCTGATTTAATCGGCATGTTCAATTAATAAAAAATACAAATATTTATTTCTCTCTCTCTCTCTCTCTCTCTCTCTCTCCCTCTTTTGTTTCGTAAAAAGAAAAAAAAATGCGTTCGTTTGGGAAAAAATTTGAGAAGCAATCTTTCGGAGATCAATGTTTTTCGCTGATTAACAGTTACTTAGGTAACGGAAAATTTGTTGGAATTACAATCGTTCTCAAATTATCATTATTATCTTTTTAACGTTCATGCCCAAAATACCTGACATCTAAAGTTTACGATTATTATAAGTTACGACCATTATTTATCTCAGAAAGATAAGTACAGGCAGTATTATACATTTTCTAACTGAGTTCTTCCAAAAATGAACGCAGATAACGAAGGTTGTCCAACGATAAGTAGACTCTAGGTAAATGTCAGCCTCTTTTATCATCCATGCAACGAAATGTGGCAAATCAGATGCGTCGAACATCCTGATGAAGTCCCTCGTCGTGACTCACGAGTACCTACTATCGTCCCCTCCATGTCTCTCCGTGGGCATTTGAAACGATTCTCCATCTCTCTTCTCCGTGTCGACGACCTCGGTTCTTCCTTGTAAATTGCACCGAATCGCGTGCTGCGACGTGTCCCAGCTGAGCGTGCTTTTTCCAGCTCGCTATTTTACGGCCGCGTCGTTCGCCGGGAAAATGAAAAAAAGGGTCGAGGCTTTTGTTCGCCCTCTTGCCTCGTTTGTTACGGATCGCTACCGATTGCCGAAACTCACTTTCGTCGAGCAGTTTCGTTGTCGCGTGTCCTCGCACGTTCTCTCGTGTCTCTCTCGATAAGTTCGCTGCGAACGTTTCCGAGCACTTGCGCTTGCGTATCCTGAAACAAAGCATCTCTCCGGAGCGCTGCGGAGATGATTCTGCTCGTACGTTCTACTTGGCGTGACGCATCGTTACGTCGCGTCGCAACGAACTGTCCCCCCACCGTGAAATGAAAGCCCTCCCAGTTCGCAAACGGTGCACCCATCGACGACGAGCGACATGTAGTCGTTACAACGACGTAGCCTTTGTCAGTATACCTGCTGCGTCACACGTGCTTCGTGCATCTCTCGTCTCGGTCAGTCCCCTCTCCTCCCTCTCTCTCTCCTTCTATCTCTCAGTCAGATTTCTCCCTATCGGTTCCCCACGTCTACGCAGTCATATTCTGAAATTTTCTGCCCCTTATTACCACATCTCGTCCCCGCCCGCTCGCCATCGCCGTCGCCATCGCCACGGTTTGCCGCCGCCGCCGCCGCCGCCGCCGCCGCTACGACGACGCGAAAGTCCCACAACAAACCCGTAGATTTTTCTCTCGCCACCCCGTATACCCCGTATACTTCGTGCGTGAGGCGCATCGGTGTGTGTTGCGAAGGGTCAACGTCCGACCCTCACCACACGCCACGGATCGACGCGCATCGTACGCGCCAACACACAGAAGTCCGGTTTGTTTTGGTTTCCCGGGCGTTACCCGGACTCCCCACTTCTCTCCGGTGACTTCGACTCCTCTCTTCTCTCTCTCTCTCTCTCTCTCTCTCTCTCTCTCTCTCTCTGTTTCTCTTCTTTCTCTCTCCCTTATTCGCCCATTCCCGTGTGCTCGCTTTCTCCCTCCCTTTCTCTCTCTCTCTCTCTCTTCTTCCTCTCGCGATATATCCTCATGTCCGTGAAACCCATCGCCGCGTGGAACGACGGCGTGGTCCCGAAATGGGGATTGAGAGTCGGCAGCCAGTGACGTCAGGATGTGTACACGAAACGGTACATCGAGGGTATCGTTATTTACAGACAATGCAATGAGAACCTCTGAAAGTTTGTATATATTAGATACAAAAATATTTCCTGAATAAAGGAAAGCAAAAATAAAGATTCAAACTGGCATCATAATATTTACATTTTAAGTTGCGTCAGGCAGGAAGAATGCAGATAGTTTTATTTGTTCAAATAATAGTACTTCCACCAACGTCTTTACGTTAAACAACCGGATTGATATACCCGGGACGGTGAGATGCATCCGTCACGATTCAACGGAAGAAAACGGTTTGCACGCGAAAAAATCTTAGCAGTCGTGGGAAAGGTAGAGTGACGCAGGAAAATACAGCTCCTGCCGCGTGCAATATTTGTGCAATTGCCGGCGGGCGACTCGACACGAGTCGAGTAGCGCGGAGAAAGCGAGAGGCCGCGTGGAAAGCGTGTAGTTTGGAATCGATTTTTGCGTTGGCGCTCGGTGCTGCGTACGCGTAACGTTCGATTCGTGAACAACACGCTTGACGTTACGGCGAGCCTGCACAATCTGCAAATAAACGAACGGTGTACCAGAACGGCCTTGGTAATCGGCGAGACTTTGGCGTGTCGGCCCGGCATCGTGTAGGTGCTCGAATTGTGATTAATCATCAATACAGTCGAATGTCCGAAAATAGAATTGCGACGTCGCGCCGAGTTCTTTCGCTTGAAAGAACACGCATGCACGGCCGATTCGAGAATCGAGATCCATTCACTCTAACGAACTTCGGGGCGTTGACTTCCAGCGCATTCCTACGGGGCGAATCACGGTATAGTCTATTTCATTGGCCGCGTCTCTCGTTTTTCGAAACGATTTAACAAGAAATTTTTCACACGTCGCTTATCAAAGGACTCCGGGGAGCGATGACGCAAGGACGTCTCGTCGGGATAACACGTGCGTAATTTTTGTACAACGCTCCTCAGATCTTTACGCAGTACAGAGACGTGCGCGTGTGCATTATACACATAAGCGAATTTGCGAGCGAGTAGTAAGCGCGCGCGCGCGCGCGCGCGTGCCGTTGCGCAGTGCACAGAAGTAGTGGGAGAGCGCAAGGGGAAAGACGAGGTATTCGCGCGTTGGTAGGGGTGGATGCCCGGTGCGCGCGCTCCGACCGATGCGTGTGCATCCCCAATGGGCCGTCGCCAATGGGCTATCTCTATCGCCGGCAACGTCGTATCGCATGCGATGCGCCCACGAAACGCGGCCGTCTCGTCGCGGCAACCCCGCGTTGAGGCTTACTCATCCCCGCGTGCACGAAGAAGCGCGCGATGATATTCGCGCGCACGCGAACACGCGGGAGATGGCTTCGCGAGATCTACGTCGTGCTTCGGCCCTACTACGCAGCGAAGAAAAGGATATGCTGTCAGGACAGGGTTGCCACAGAACTAGAAATCGGAGAATTATCAGAGAAAAAAGTCGAGAATTTTTTTTTGCAAAATTTTCTGGGATATTAAAATTCTTGACTTTAAGTTGAATGTACATACGTCACACCTACGTAGTTTTGAAATACTACCAATTTAACGATTAATTGTAATTTATATTGTTGTGCTAAATTGATCTCCCACCAAAATATTTAACGGTTTTCAAATTAGGACGAAAACATTTTTAAATATTATTGATAGTCAGGGAAAAGTTATGGAATTTTAGGATGAGAAATTTATGACAACTATGCAGAGATAGATTTTCGTCCCTTAAGCTGAAATCACACGATGCACTAATTCTTGATAAGCATGCATATGTGCTTTTATGCCTGATGGATAAACGTCTAGAAATGCGATTTACGCTGCAAATGCTTCGTTGATCATGCGAAAGAAAAAATTTTGCGAATTGATCAATCAAAGAATGCTTCAAAGTATTTGCAGTGTTAAGTGGCTCTTACGTCTAGAATACATTAATATATCAAAGCAAGCATAGCAGCATACATCTCCGAGAACATGCATGTCTAAAAGAAGTCATAAAGACATTATAAAGACATTGGTTTGGAACAGACATGTTCAAAAGATATATAAAAGACATAATAAAAAAGCTCTTCTAGACAACGCGTGTTGTCTGGAATGATGCTTATCAAGAAATCGTGTGATAGTTGCATCGTGTGATTCGAGCTTTACATGTAACTACCCCTGGGACATTTCTAGACGCCTTCCCCCTGATCGAATTTTGCGATAGCACGCTGTCTCTATTACGCTTCATGCACAACAGAATGTTCAATATAATAACTGCATTTGACGATATAATCTTGATATGCTTTTCAAGCAAAATCTTTTGTTTCTCCTTAAAAAATATTGTTATATTTTGAATACTTTATTAATATCGAATACTTTGTAAATAAGTCAGATAATTAATGCGTGAAAATGATAAATCGTGCTGATAAATAATATTGATTTTCCACTGCAATTTTTTCAATAATCATGAATGCTTTTAATCTGATGAGTTTTATATACTCTATATTTTATAATCTTAAAAAATACATGTTTATAATAAATAACTAACTGCATGGCTCAGACAATTAACAATTAATAAACTAAAGAAAGAAGTAATGAGCTTGGCAAAATAATAGTTCAATTAAAATAATTATATTTTTAGTCATATAAATTGTTCAGTTTAAATTGGAGCATCCTCAGTGGAACTATTACAAAAACTATACTTACAAAACACCATGCATTAATCACAACATCTCTGATCAAATGTTAAAACGGCTGCCGTTATTATCCCTTTCTCTGATTAATTAATAATATTTTTACTTAATGCATTGTCTTTTGCGGACAGAGTATCTGGGAGAGTAGATCGGCGTCGATCAGTGGCTGCTATCGCGCACGCGAAGATGCTCGTCGGAATGCGTGGTGCCCTCTAGACTAATGCCATCGGTATTACCGCGTCGTATCCTAAAGGTCGTGGAAAAGGGAGTGAGGGGGAGGGAGTAGTAGAGAAAAGTAGAGGACTGCTGCGAAGTTTCTCCGGAGCACGCCAAACCAACACGCCGAGAGACATGGGCAAGGCAAGGCAAGGCAAGGCAAAGGGAGAGCGTTGCCTGCCGACCGGCATAGAAGGTCTGTGACCTCGGCAATGGCTGAGCCGCGGCATACGCCGTTCCGTTCCGGCGTGTACCCGGCGTGTGTACCGTTTCAAAGATAACGTCACCTATGTCACCGAAAGGTCTCCGAAATCGTCGAAAACCTCTTTCCGAACGGTACGTTCTCGCCTCCTCCTGGACGCGTCTCTTTCAGACGTATTGATACATACGCGGGACGCCGTATCACGGGCTTCCGGTCGCCGGTCTTTCGCCACCCGTCACCCGGTATACCGCGCACCGGTGTATCTCCCCGGTGTACCGTTTCGGAGCTGATGTCACTGCACTAGCGAAGCCCTTAAAGCCCGTCGAAGCGGTAGCCTCTCCGCCACCGAACGGCGCAATCCCGCTTATCACGCTCGCGCCTTTCAGTCAATACGCTTCCGAACGCTTATCAGCCCATCGCACTCTTTCTCTCTCTCTATCTCTCTCTCTCTCTCTCTCTCTCTTTCCCCCTTCGCGTCGCTGTCATCCCGCCGGTCGTACCATCCACCCGGTATGCCGCGTGAGAATCGAAAGAGGCGAGCGTTAATGGCGCGTAGTAAACTGAGCCGCGCAAAATTGAGGAAAGCGATCGACGGTGGTGTGGGGTGGCGCGGTTTCCAAGATCGTGTCTTAAGTGCAGTCGTTAAAGTCACTCGTAAATATTCATGCGCTCATTAACTAGACCGAACGACTCGGCGACGTGCTATCGCGCGAATGCGTACTTAAAGCGAATTATTTTCGCCGTAGTCTGACGGCTTATTAATCCGGAATGCTTTGAAGGGGCGTCCTACACTGTAGCGTGTTAACGAGCTCATGATTGTCTTCTTGGTTCAGGCCGTTACGTTGGAAAATGTTCGCGTCGCGTGTGCTCTTGCCGGGATGATTGTAAAACCGTTAATAAGTAATTAGCCACATCCGGATTATGCTCGTCAAGCTGCATCACATCTTTAAATCTATATAAATTCACAAGCCATGTATAGAAACAATTCACAGACATGTATAGAAACAGGCGAGATCGATTTTCGATGTGCTTTGTTAGAAATAAACGTAGAAACGTAACACTTTCGCGTCAGCTTAATAAAATATCGAAATTCGATTCAATGCTTATTTCAAGGCAGATCCGTTTCGATTTACTATCTACACTTAAACTCTTTGTAGCAATAGTTGCTGCTGAAAATGCGATCGAATGATTAAAAGCTAAGACTAATCCGTTTGTAAATGTACTCTGAATCCCCTTGAGCGGAGCGACTTGCAATTGTCATTCTATCCGCGTTGGATTCGTGCCCGAGGGATAAGCAAGATCCGGGTATCATCCGTGATAATCGTCACTCGAGTAGAAGACGATTACACGCAGGTAAGGATGTTGAGCGCGGAGGACTTGTCTCGCTCTCGTGAGAGATGCCGGTCCCATCCTTCGCGCTCAAACACGCGATCATCGCGGACCGCGTGGGCTTGTATTCCTCGCTCTCTTGCGATCAATACCACGTGACCGTAACGTTGTGACCGGCGCAACGCGGCGCCTCCGCTACCGGCCGGCCGATGTAAACAAAGAAACGTGCGCGCGGCGCGGCTGCCGCACGGCATCGATCTCCTCTCTGCTCAGCTTGGCGTGACTCCGACGCAGGGCTGTCTTAAGATATTCGAATAAATCGATTCTTATAAATTAACGTACGATATCTCACCTGCGATCACGCGTTCAACAATTAATGCTCCCATTTAATGACAATTGAAATACAAAAAGGGATAATAAATAGAAGGGTTCTAGAATGTGAGAGTAGGGAGAGGGGGAGGACTTTTTGAACTCTGCAGTATATTGATGTGTGTTGATAAAACACGGGCTATGTTAATGATAAATTAGAATCATTTTAATAGCAAAATGAAGGGAATATTAATTATTTTTGGAAATGAGGGTTCACTGGAAAACGTTACATGGATGGTGTTTCAATCGATGAAAACAGTCTATTCAACTCGATGATCAAAGCAGTCCTGCTGCCAGTGTGAGCCATGCACGAATTGCACCACGGTGTGCCGATTGGTTATGAAACAATGTTTGCTGAAATAAATCATGACTGCCTATACACACAAACACACATTACCCTTTTCCTTTTCGTGAAGTTCTCACGGACATGCGAAGTCCCATTGAATTCGTCGGGTCTATCACCACGTGATATATGTATACCGTTCGTGTCGATGATCATTAACGACTATCATCTTTCTGTTTTCAGGCGAATGCGGCAGTGGTCTTCAAGTGCAATTGGCCGGGTTGCCTCGAAATCAAGGCGACCGTCGCACTTATTGAAGAACATGTGCGCCAGTCACATCTGCTTCTGGGGTAAGTTAATACCCTAGATGTAATATGTGCCTCGCACATAAGCGTAAGACGCATTATGAGGTCGAGGCGGAATACACGCGAGGTCAAGCCATCAAGTTGGTCCCACAGTCGGAAAAGAGTCGCGCTATTGAATATTTTCCGTGAACCAAAGCGCTGACAATCGGTTACCATTGTAACGTCAGCACTAATGTGTACTAGCTCGAGCATGCAACTCTCTTCAAGAGCTTATAAAATTAAAATTGCCACCTGGCTCATAACGCACCACTTCGTGAGTTGTTGATGACGGAACAAAATGATCGTATCCATCTGCGTAAGTCTACATAATGTTTATATAAATTGACATATCAATTTATATTTTTATGGTTCTCCTCTTTTCTTGCGACGATTCAATTTTTCTTGATTTTTTTTTGACGTTTTTTCTCTCTTATAAATGGATTAATGAAATATAATATTAATAACGATAATAATTTTATTGAGTATAAATATATCATATACATAAAAAAACGGTATAGTATAGGAATATAATAAAAAAATTGCACATCAATGACATCAATAATAACACGATATATATATATACACAATATATATAAGATTAATTTTTATGCTCGTTGCTTTTCATTTGGTACAAATTGACAGGTACTTATATTGCATTTGTTTCTTACGAAATGCTAAGAAAGATAGAATATATAATAAGTATCACTAAATCAATTTGTATCACTAAACGGAAAACGCTCAGACTTATGTATTACTGTACATTAGAGTTATACAGGATTATCTATACTGCAGAAAATAAAATCTTTAAAATAAAAATTTTGAGAAAAAGAATACTAATCGTATTAATAATAAAAATACAAATAACACTGATACGAAAATAAATATTAGCTCATTAGCTTGATTTTAATAAGATAACATACTTGTATTTATACAGAGATAGATACGCACTGATAATACTCATACATTATATTCATACATACATATGATTATATGTAGATAAAAATACACTGTAGTAAAAGTAACAGTAAATAATAATAAAATATAATACAGGTATAAATATTATTATAAATATTATTAAATATTATTATAAAAAATAACGAAATAAATAACAAAGTAAATCTATTAATTAAAATGAGAACCAATAGAGAAGCAGCTGACTTGAAGAGTGCGCGAGAGAGAGAGGAGAAAAACTGAATATAAGAAAGTAACGAATTAAAATATTTTTCTGTGAGAAAAAAACAACTTTGAAATTTTATTGTGTGATGCCGAGGACAAGAAAGCAAAGACTGAAAGCGAATTGAGATAATTTTTATTTTATAGCCCAAAGAAATCCAAGGGATGTGACAGCGAGGACGATCACGAGGAGGAATTCTATTATCAGGAAGTCGCTGTGGATCACATGAGTTCACCTCCCACGATGTCTCACCGGGACATGGCAAGACCACCGCACGAGGACCCAGAGTATCAAAAGCAGCTTCGCCTTGAGGCGACTCCTGCCGCGAGTAACTTTATCGAGAACGGAATGGTCGGTGTCAGGGAACCGAGCAACACGTTTACGATCTCGCAATCGCCGGTAGGTAATCGCGCGTTCAGACCGTAAACCGGTACTACCGGGAAATACAGTCCGACTAAATTTATCTTCTTTTATTTCAGGGTACACCCAATAAACACATCAAACTGTCACCGCGGCCATTGCAGGCGTGTCATCAACAGAACATGACAGCGTCCACGGGCAAGCCGTCTTCTCCGCGGCGAACTCGCAGCGATGTTAAGAAATGTCGCAAGATCTACGGTATGGATTCACGTGACCTCTGGTGCACTCAATGTAGGTGGAAGAAGGCCTGCACCCGTTTCTGCAGCGAATAGGCCAAGCGTCCGCCCCGTTCGTACGTCCGTGGGCGGAAACCCTTGTCAAGTCGACCCCAGAGTTTGCCAATGCTACGTTGAACGTTAACACCAACTGCCAAATGCCAATCATCGTCGAAGATACGGCGTCGAGAAAAAAGCTCCCGCATTCGGAGCACGAGATGCGAAACCGCCAATTATATCGCCGGTTATAGCGAAAAGTGTTACCCTATGAGTTATTCCAGCATATACCGGGACTTCTCATGAAAAAGCAAAAAATGCAAAGCTCGTAAAAGCAGCATCTCTTCCTCTGCTCTCTGTTTCCCGTCGTCGAGACGGCATGCACGAGTTTCGGAGAGAAACATCTCTCCATAATTACGGTTGGCGGGTAGCTCTATAGGATTGATAATCAGATAAAAAGGGTGCATGATATAACACTTTTCTAGTGCTCACAGAGGAAGTTACCAACGTAAGATTTATCTGAACGATTTCCGCCCGTTCGTGTTTTGCACTTGGCAAACTCCGACCGGGTCCCTTAGCCGTAACGAGGGACTTTTCGATTAAAATAGATAGCGAATAATTGGCGTGCGGAGCGAGGCGACCTCAAACTGTTGCATTCTCTCGCTCCCAACTCGCCTAACAAAGAGAACCTTTTGGTTCGGTACGAATGAGATACGCACTCGCACTCGGAGCGAGCATGCATGTCCTTCGAAGTGCTGATTCCCGAACCGTCTCTTAGGTCATTGCAATAGATCTTCCTTCTTCCGCTAAGAGCGCAAAACGTTAACGCGCTCTCAGTAATGATGGAACTAAAGGCGTTAGATAAATCCTTAGGGACGCCGTTCGGCCGATCCCTAGGGAACGAGCGATCGAATTTGACGGACGAAGGGAAGACCGGCGGAATCGATGTTCGGTCTGACCGATGTTCAATGCTAAACGAACGCAGACAAGCAAGATTGGTAAGTCTCGCGTGGAACAGAGCTGCTAATTGTGATATTGTATCTAAATTTATTGGATCTGCCGTGAATCGAGCAGGAAAGCGCAAAGGTGTGTAAAGAAATGAGAGAAGGAAAGACAAAAAAAAGAAGAAACAAAATTTTATACACCAATTATACTGCCAGATAAATAATTCAAAAAATTGTTGTTCAAGCCTCTCTCTCGCGCGTTAAAGAGGCACTATATGTTGCACGGCATGCGTCGCCGTATACCGGACTTAGCCTTGTTAGCCTTCTGACGACCTAAGACCGTATTCGCCAACAAAGGAGCTGCACGCGCGTATTGGGGTAGGGCTACGCAGTTGAATCGATCGATTTAATATTTGAAGATTTCGCTCCAGATCACATACATACACTCATTAAACACACAGGTACACTTATATACATACATGTACTGCGTGTTGCATCAACATATTGATCAGACGTCAGTTATTTTATAAGTGTAATGCCTATTAGAGAAGGCATTACATTCATAAAATGTAATCAATCGATCAATTTTACAGTTGTAATCAATCGATTAATTTTATAAATGTAATATTTATTAGAAACATTTATAAAATAATCTGATATACTGACCGATATATGTTGACGCAACAGGCGGTACATCGCGAGCGCGAAGAATGGTGACATCACATTTGTATAGTCTAATCTACGTCATTTCTTATACTCCTTTCTCGCTTCGGGTCATTCGCGGGACGATTTATCCACTCGAATCGTTTATTTCGAAATACAACGTTTGATCTCGATAATTTTTCTAATGTAGCGATAACGAATGGACACTTGCAAATTTTATATGTTGACAAATTTGATGAAACAAACTTTGCAAGTAAGCGCTATGTCCTAAGAGGATTCAACATTAATGACTCCTGATTTCTCATCGTAGTCGACTGAGTTACATTAGAAATCAAATTCGGATTTTATTTGAAAATATACGAGTGTTCTCTATACATAAAAATGAATTCTTTTTTATGAAGATAAATCGTATTTGTAAAATAAATTTATAAATATAATTATATACTTATTTTTTGTACATACGTATTTATATATATTTATATTTGTTAAGGTATATGTTATTTACAAATTTATTTTAACTGTTCTAATTAATCAAAATATTTTAAATCCACAGACTGAAAGAAAAATATTGACTATAGATATTGGTCTGTGAGAAAAACTAAAACAAAAAATACTTTGAATAGCACAAGAAAAAAAGTGCATGTTAATTTTTGTAATTTTTGTTTTTAATGTAATTCAATACGACTGTCGTATGAGGGATCAATTAAGATTTTAATGCAATAAATGACAAAGTATTTCATATTTTACGGAAGAAAATCAGCGAAATGTTGCAATGTATACTATACTAAAAGCAGCAGTCGCTAATAAAAGTTTCTTCCAATTTCCCGATCGTTGTTCGTACGTTAGTATAATTATCTTGTATATTTAATATAATTATATTCTTGTATATTGTGTCTTGTATATTACGTGTTATTATCTTGTATAGCCCCTCGTTTTTTTTTTATAATTATTGAACTTAATGTATTAAGAATTAGTATATTACTGTTGTTTATTAATAATCACGACACGGGGTTTAGATTTTATTAGCATAATAAGTGTCAATTCTGTTGACGAATTGCGTTAATTTAAACTCAATGATTCGAGAGTATAACTCAGAAAGAGATCAATAATTCTCGCAAAAAGGTAACGGGTTACCTTTGTGTTCAAAACCGTAAGCATCGCGTTGTCAGTATTTCTCTTTTGAATCAATGTCGTTGTATCCATATTTTTCAGAGAGAAACTCGCAGGTTTTTTTTTAATTACCAATGATAATGATTGCTATTTAATACAATGTTGTCGTCGCACAGAAAAGATTTGTTTCTTCCCAAGCAAATTTGATGACGAACAACTCGTATGTTACAAGATACTACCTCTGATTGTATCTGTTCATCGAAACTTATCGCATTTTATAAATTTACGAAAAACAACAGCACTCAAATAATAATTATAATATTCATGCGAAAGTTAAGGTGCTGTTAAAACTTTGATCATAGTCAATTTTTTACATCGTGTTCACAATCATATAGAGAATCGTTATAAAGTATATTTGCAAAATAGAACAGCATACAATTACAGATAGCATAGAAAATAATTGCCGTCCATGTAGGTTCCTTACTATTGTCAAAATTATTGTATGTATAGACAGAATTTACCGAGGACAATACGGAAACGGAAACTGCTAAGGAGTGATACTATCACTTAATACTTAATTATTAATATGACTTCTCTACCGTCATTTTATTCTATGCAATCTGTATATATGACGTTAAAGTGCGGCGGTAACATTGAAACTTTTAATACCGAAAAGAAATTATTTCTAAAACTCTACAAGGCTCTCATCCGTAGAGTAGTATTTCTAAAATATCATTTTTAAAAAACTTTTTATACGTTCAGTATACAATATTCTTCTTAGAATATTTATTGAGATGTCTAATCTTTTAAATTTCGGCATTTTTGCGTTTATTTCTTCATTTGTATTTTCGAACACGTGCAGTTGGCGACAAGTATGGCTTCTGACATTTTATATAGTGTTTAACATTTTCGAATTGAATATATGATGAATATATTATGATTGGAGTGCGTCCAATTTTTAAAAGATAAATAACGCTAGACATTAAATTAAAAGGACAATTAAAAAAATAATTTCGAATTTTTAGTCATGATGATGCATGAATATTTAAATACGATTCGTTTGATGTGAAGACATACGTGACGCTAAATGTACTATATCGGGCGAATACTTTAAACAAAAGTTGAAACGGGAATCAAAACCGTTGGTTGAAACGACAAATAACATATTGGATCGTGTTATATTTCGCGGTAATAATCCAGCCACTTAGCCGATTTTTTAGTTTAAGCTTCCGACTCCGTTAACACGGTGCGATGCGAATTCGCTACGCGATATTGTGTCCCGAACACGACACACAAAACACAGTAACACACGCAGCAATAAATTTTTGATGGTCTCTCAGAAATTCGTACGATTTATTGTTGATCCCACTCTGCACGATGACAGAAAACGACAGATCGCGTGCTAGGATCGAGTGTCACTCGACAGGAGTATCGCGTTGAAGAGAATTTTGGCGGACATATCTATCCGCAGAATGGCACTTCGCGAATGTAAACAAGTACAAGTTTATTAACTGTGCCATTATGTATGCCAAATATTCTCTAATTGTGCCCTCACCCTCGCGTAAAGAACAAGCGAGAAAGGAAGAGCCCCTCCGCGAGCGAGGGGGAGGGAAGGCAACCCTTATAGAAAAATACTAGTACTTGGCCAAATCACTTACTTTGAATATTAAAAGTACTGTTTAAAAACTACAATACTTTTAATACTCACAATAAATGATTAACTGGCCAGGGCTGTTAAATTTCTACAAGGCAACTCGATGCGAAGCAAGGGAGGGTGACGAAAAACGGGCAAGTTTCAAACATTCGTAACGAAAGCTTTACAGACTTAAAGATACCTCAGGTTTATTTCATACGAACGTACAGCATACACACCTCGTTGTTCCGTTCGAAGCGACCGGCCGGTCGAGATTATGTCCTCTTTTTTTGCATCGTTCGAATGGTGAACGATCCACCGTCCATCTGTCGCTTCGGTCTGGACGACTGACTGATGAACACCGAACGTTACAAAGTAATATGTATCTCTCTCGCGATATGTTAATGTCAATATTTACTTAGTCAAGGCTCCCGTCGCAACGAGTCGTCGCGACGGTTCGGGACACCGTGTAATATACATTAGCTAATACACTGCGGGGTTTAATCGGCGGTCCGGAGACTTTCGAGGTCATCCGCCGCGTAGCCTAAACCAGATGACTCCCCGCTGGTCTCTTCTTCTTCTTCTTCTTCTTTACTTATTGGCTCTCGCCTCCAAAGAAAATGATAGGAGGACGATACGGCCAGATCACAACTCCCCACTGGTGACGAGCAACGCGAGCTCATTGTTATCCGAGATGTTTAATCGTTGCGCTCGAACGTTGATCGCGTCGCTTGAGATAAGTGGTGCTTTCTGGCAAGCGACACAATGATCATATTATCTTTGTTTTTATTAACATTGGCAGATAATAAGAATGTAATGATTCAGACCAGTTGTTCCACCTTTTGATAAATTTTACCTCTTAGGTAAGTAGCAAGATTACCCAATCACATGCGCGGTTACCAGATTTACCTCACAGGTAAAATTTATCAAAAGATGAAACAAGGCCTCAGTGTGTTACTATGAGCGCTTTCTATTTGGTGACACAATTAGTGTACATTCGGGGAGCTCACTACCAGTACTATGCAGCGCTACCTCTGTTCGGGGAGTTAACTGATAGCATTATCGTGACGTCACTGTTGGTAGCGTTTGACGTCACGACTTCGCGCTACAAATGCTATCACTAAAGAGGTAGTGCATTGATAGCGTAGTGTTCGTATGCTCTATGAACAGCGATAGTATAATGAATACTGAAATGAACATTGTTGGCTGATACTTCGAAATTAATGAATAGTATTCGTTATATTACTTAGCTTTTAAAATGAATTACGTGGAAATGGAATTGCGTGATGAAGAGTTACAGGAAAGTTATATGTTAAAATTAAATCCAACGGATGTCATTAAAGCAAAAAATGATAAGATTATGGTTGTATTGTCTAATATTTTGTAATTATACAGTTTAGCTCAAAAATCAATAAGATTAGGCTAGGTAGTTCAACGCGTTTTTACATAAAACGAAAGAATCTAAAGAATCTTGCCCCATTTTGTCGTATGGTCTGGTTAGAGCAAACACTACACTATTACCGTTCACAGAGCTTGTGCTATCTTGGCTCCGTGAACAGAGATAGTAGCGTTAGCGTTGATAGTGTGATAGCGAGCTTCCCGAACGCACCCTTAGTCGATTCAAGTGTCATTTTATGTCTTTGTTACTCATTGAATACCAAGAAAGATAGAATGATACTTATGTCGACTCGTGTCATCAAATAGAAAGCATCCATTGTATCATCTGTGTCTTGCTGGAAAGCACCTGAGGATTTGTCGTCGATCGATCGACAACCGGAAACACATTCGCGTTCGCACTCGGGGGGCCAACCGAGCGCACCAAGTTCGAATTCAAAAAACGCGTCTCTCTCTCTCTCTCTCTCTCTCTCTCAAAGCCAGCTGCTGCATATGTACGCGGTAATCGTAAATTCCCCGATTCAGATCAGTCAGATCGGAATCGGGCTTTCGATCGATTCGACGGGCGGGCCAGTCGTTATGCGAGCGATCGTGTGATGATCGGGGAAAGGGATTGTCCCATTATTCGGGGGGGGGAGGGGTGGGAGAGTGATCCTGACAGAGTACACAACGATCGCTTCGCATTGGTGAGGGAAAGGGGGAGGGTTGATTTACCGATACGGAGCTCTGTCCAGCACGTTCGCCGAGATACCGAAAGAAAGATTGTGTTGCGGGTTAGAAAGCTAATGGCCGGGATTATCATACCAAAACGGATCTCATATCGATTTAATGAAGTGTAATTTTTTTTCACACAGTATGTACGGCCGAGCCCCACATTGCTGAATAGCAGCGTTGCTGTATTTCAGATTGTATCGTGAAGAAAATTGTTAGTGACGCGAACGATAGAATCTGCTGTACGCAACTCGGGATGGCATTCATAAGGAAGGATGGTTTTTCGAGAGATCGTATATGTATTGTAGTTCAACCGAGCTTAGACTATTTGCGCTCGGCCGGCCGTACAGCGCGAAGACATATTATTATTAATATTATATTATATTATATATTATATATTATATATTATATGATTATTATTATTAATTATATGATTATTATTATTAATTTTTATTAATTATTATTAATAATTATTATTACATAGTCATTGTCGTCGTCATCTTCATCTTAACCCTTAACACAATGATTAGCGTTACTCATAGTACGTTAAGTAATTGTTAAAGCGCGAAATCTTTATTAATATTACGTTAGGTAAACCGTTAATATATTGCCCCGCGTTAAGAGGGTATACTTTCAGGACGGATCGCGCGTTCGAAGTGATCTAGAAACATCGAGCAGACCATGAAATCGGAAACAATCTCGCAAGACGTGCAACCAGCGACTCTATCATTCTTATATCCGTATAATCGCTGCACACTCACTCATACACACACACACACACACACACACACACACACACACACACACACACAAAACAAAGAAGCTTCTATTTATCGATAATGCGTATAATTATAACGCTGTGATTATGTCGCATTATTTGACATTCGATTATTCTAACGTAAATGACTGAGAAATTACGATGCAACACGTTAATTTGAGAGTGTATAAATTTTATCGTTAAGACACATCGTAATAAAGGTATCTAACAAAACCGTATATTATCAAGTTATTGATTTATCTCATCCGTATTATGTGCATCTTTTCTCTTTCTTGTAGAGAATGTATAGAAAAAGATAAATCATCTGAAAATTGTGATCAATTATGCGCGCGATTTATACATGTGTTATATCAACCAACCTCTTTTATTTCTTTACGATCTGTATGTACGTTTATCTTACCGTTCCGCGGGAATATAACGATGAAAAACTGCTGTGAAAACTCAGATGTTTGAAGAAACAAAAAAGAAGACGCATAAAAAAAAGAGAATATGTGACAACAGTTCTGCACGATTGCCAATCTATCTATACTGCGCATCTTTATGGAAAGAATAATTTTGCTGAAGTATATAAAAATTAAGCGATATAATCCTAAAATAATTATATTAGATCTTCTAACATGAGTAATTGTATTGGACGCTCAAGCTGATTGCTAGAATGTCAAAACTTTTTGCAGCATTGTTATCATACTTGAACGTCCTACATTTTGGCGGTCCAACGTAATATTTTCAGATTTATATCTGATTTAATTTTTATATATTTTAGCAAAATTGCTTTTTCCGTGTTAACTTTCGTCCGGACGTGTTATAAGATCCTGAAAAGTTAAATCGCGAATCCGCCAAGTTTTTCGCTACTCGACTAAGCAATGGATCCTTGATAGTGCGAATGTTCCAGGTAATACATCGGCACGTTTTTGTAGTAACCACGTTTCTGTCTTTTTTTTCTTTAATACGCGCTGCGAAATCTCGCAGTAGTGCTCTTGCTCAAAGCACATACATACGACGGATTTGCATTCGTCGACGCAGATATCACCAAAAGGTAGTTCACGTCGAATACCTCGGATGCTCGCGGGATATAATGAGACATAATCGCAGCTTCATTCTCTCGTTGCGTAAATCTTTACACTAGGTATTGTACATAGCATATAGCCGACTCGAACACCCGTTTTACGCGAGCAAAATATTTCAGACGCAACTGGACTGCGATAGCTTGATAATTCCGGGTGAGACTGCTCATATAGGATTTTACGACTGGCTACTAAATTTGAATATTGGCCCTGCAATCAATACTGACCCAATGTTGGATGATAACTTGGACAAGAATGACAAATGATAATGGTCCACGAATAGTAAACGATAATAATCCAAAAATAAATAAACATAAAAGTTTTATATACCATGAAATTTCTGTAAAATTAAAAATAATTACACAGATTATCTTTGTACGGAAGAGCTAAATCTAAATGTTGAAAATATTTTTTTAAAGAAAAGTGTTTATACTTATAAATATTTTTATTACAATTACCAGTATATAATTTGCTAGACGTGGCCCACTCTCACGTAACTTGGCTATAATGTTGATCCATTATCGTATGCCGTATTATCATAGAAGTAAATAATCGTTCGATTATTTGTCCAATAATAGCCCAGTATTGAATGACAGAGTCTTGGCCAATGATTAACTATCATAGATCAGCCAAGCGTTTAGCTCTATTGTGTGTCATTCTATTGTCCGGTCATTCTGTATGGGCATTCTGCCAGGATCTATCCTTGTGCGCATAATCTAACGGCGATCGCCGTGCGAATCGCGGTTTACAGATTGCAAAACTCTTTCGTAGACAATTTCTATACAATTTACAAGAGGACGCGGGCGCAGACGAGATCAATCGCCACGTTAAATGCATATCTTGCGGATATTGGGTCTCGCTGTCGAATCAAACGCGTCCCGAGGCGTCGCTCCTCGGGGACGTGAACACATCGCGACTGTGCTTTTATAACGGCGATGCCTCTTCACGAAGATCACTGTACTGCCGAATCTTTGTATTTTATCCGTTCGTCGAAGTTTCCTGTCCCTGTTGAGCGTGTCCGTTTGTGAGTAGCGCATGCACAGCAATCACGGCGCATCAACAAAGCAACTCGAGCGACGGTCGACACCGCGATACGATAGCGATAATTGCGAATTGCGTGCACGTGGTGACTCGGTACGAAGGATAAAATCGTGTTCGTCGTATATCGTCGAAGGAGATGGATCCTTAAGAAGAGTCGTTCCAAAATGCCTGTCCCTTGCAAGCTAACGTCTGTCTCGCGACGACTGAACGTCGTCGCTTCGTTTAAGAACCTAGTAGAGTCTCAGCATGTTAACCGAATACCGGAATATAGGAGAATAAAAGTAGAAAAGGAGAAGATTGTAACGCTGTAAATTGCCTTCTGCGGAAAACTGGCATTCTCCGGCATTCTGCGTTTAAGATTAAGCCGATAGCGTAGTTTATCACCGTAGCCGGCCGTAGGCCGGAGAATCGCATAATTGCACCGCCGTTACTGAAAATAGTGAACGTATGTACACAGCTAAAAGCGTGATATCCGTGTATATAAACGCAAAGTAGTGTATTGCGGTGTAAAGTGGTCGCGCAAGCTCCTTAGAAACCCCAGATTTGATATTTTTTCCGCCGTACATGCATCGAGTGCTTATACACTTCGCGCAATTAATTGTTATTAATTGCGCGGATTAATGGTTATTAATTAATTAATAACCGTTAATTTTTAGGATCATAACACGAGAAATTTGCTGAGATTTGTGCCGCGTAATTGAACTTCCGGTCGTTTCTTAACAAATTTACAACATCAATTTCGAAACAATAAAGATTGATGATCTTCCAAATGAAATGATCTGTTTTATAACGAATGATAAAAAATAATGCATTTACGTATTCAGAACGATAAGGAATAGAAAAGACGACTTAAAAAAATTTCTTTAGAATCATTATACAATAAAATTTTGCGGAGTCTTATCTTGCGGTACGAATCTCGTGTCAATTTTCCTCAGAGCAATTGTTATCTTTTGTAAAGGTTATAAGTTACGTCGCTGGTAGCACTTACGATCGCCTCCACTACGCATACTCGCATGTGACAATAGAATATTTGCCGCCGATGAACGTTAAATTTGCTCACTTTTTATTTGTCAACGATTAACACGATCAGTTCGCTGAATCTTGTGCAACTTTCAGCGACGAGCGTCGTCAGATTTCAATGAAACACATACATAGATAGGACAGCTTTCGTCTGCGCGTTTCGGAGGCGGGCGATATTCTGGACGATTATAGTTTCGTTGAAACTTGACAAAGGAAAAAAAAAAAAGAATACTTTGTATTTTTCCGGAGAATTATCCCTCTGTCTATGCTAAGAATCATTATCGCAACTTTTCGTAATAAAATCTATGCGAAGGTCAGCACGAGTATTTGAATCGACCGTTTCCCGCATCGCCGCAGTGGCGAGTTTTATCGCTACGGAAAAAATGAAACTGATTTTTCTGCCGCGAAACCGATTTTTCTTGCTATTCTTGCAACCGATATTCCTGTTCCCGTATATCCCGTGTCACACTTTATGTAAATATAGAATTATCATGATTTCCATGCAACTCACATAAAAAGAAAACGCCAGGATTATCGAGACACAAAGTCCTTATGACATATCGCGAATCGTCGAATCGTTGAACTTTCTCATGCACCAATGATTCTCTTGACAATGAATCTTAACGAAAAAAAGAAGAATTCATAATAGATATTTGCGATATATTTCGTCGCAATATCTTAAATATATGTACCTTAAATATGTGATGGCGTGTAACTCCACGTTTTGGATGATCGACTTGTGATCTATTAAATCCGCAGATTCGATCCACCTGTGCCCCACACATGCGGTATTTTCGCATTTAAAGGAGAATATGATACTATTGTCTTATACTATCTTAAATACTCATCTTTTTTAATTTTCAAAGATCGTTATTGCGATTGTGAAAATATAAGATAATCTCCCTATTTGAGGTCAATATACATATAACGACAATTCCAAAATCTTTTTTAAAAGATATAAACACTAGCTAATTTTGTACTCGTACATGCCAAATATTCTATATTTATACAGAAAAAACTTACTTTGTCAAACAGCGCGCGAATAACTGGAAAAGTGTGCTGCAGAATACATTTTTTCATAGCTGCAGTTCAGAATTTTGTAGGAATAAATAAGCAGTAAAATTCTCTGCTTCCGATTTTGTAGCTCCCGTTGTTTCAAAGGCTTGAAAAGATCTCAAATGAGGACGCGTCATTTTAAAAGGGCAATATATAAGAGCAATATATAACATGTCGTTTTTAATTGTCATATGAAGTGAATTTGTCTGTTAAAAATGTTAGGACCAAATGCATGAGAGGGTTAACGATGCGTATGATAACATTGTGTAATGTGCATTAAAAATTTCTTTTTTTTTTGTATCATTGGCATTATGCCGATTATAAGCATCGACGTCATGAATAAAAACATTTACATGTCACGGTTCTGCTCATTACGAAAAAGCTCACTGTTGTCATCTACGTTATAATATTTTTTAAATATATATATCATAAGTGTAATATTTTTAGTTTTTCACACACGAGCGTTTCCGTTAAGTTTCGATATATGTAACATCAGCGCATGTGATTCACGCAAAAGCTTATTCTTTATGCAAGTACTGCCTTACACATCTTCTATATTTGTCAATCGAAACAATACAAAAGTTTATACGGTGAAAATGTCAATAGCTTTTTAGGCATCTTTATGACACCTTTTAAACTTTTGTGTTGTTTGTAAGAGAATTTAGGAAAAAAGCCAGTCACATTAAAAGAACATGTAATACATCTAGATTGAAGTTACAAGATGTAATGTCATCATGCATATATATCTTGCTTCTGCGGTTCTCTGTAAACAATAACGCCCATAATTTCTAATCGCTTTAAGAAATATTTACTGGATGGATTAACGGCAGCTTTGACGTCTCGCAAGAAATGTCGCGATAAATTATTATAAAATGAAAAGAAAAGATATTATAATAAAAAGATAAGACGAGATGAATGTCCAAGAATGCCGTGCGTTATAAGAGAAATACGTTTAGAACATAATAATATGAGATTCAGAAATAAAAGAGAATATATTATATTAAAAATATTAAAAATTATGGATTCTCTTTTTCAAATTGACTTTTGCCTTGAAATTTATTGTCGGTTGAGAGAGAGAGAGAGAGAGAGAGAGAGAGAGAGAGAGAGAGAGAGAGAGAAAGAGTGAGCGAAAGAGAGATATGTATGCATAATATATAATTTAAAAAGGTCAATTTTTTTTATTATAATTTTGTTCAGATTAATTTCGCAATTAACAAAAATCTTGATTCAAATATTTTATGTTGTGCATTTTATTTCGTCATTATTTTATTTGGTATTTTATTTGAAACGCGAAGTAATAGCGATTGATTGTAAAAATTCTCGTTCTGCTGCGAATAATTAAACAAGTAGATATTTTAATGACAAAAGAAGAAGTTGCAAACTATTTATCAGAGCGCTAATCGAATTACCGTATAAGCCTTTTGAAATTATTGCTATAAAAATATGCATATTAAAACTAAAAATATCAGGCTTAAGAGCGTAGTGGACGATAGTAGTTATAATTGTTGACGACGACGATGACAATTACAATGACGCAAGACGTAATGACGATGATGAAGAGAGATAATAATAATATACCAGACACATGATTAATATTTTATTGAATTATATTTTATTAATTATTATATACATACACACACACACACACACACACACACACACACACACACACACAAAACTAAATCGATATGATTATGTATAAATAAAACGTACATATATAGAATATATATTACAATTCTTCTGTACATTCGGCTTATTATTTTAATTTCCTATTTAAACATTTATATATTTCAATCCTTTCTTACAAAAAATCAACATCTTTTCTCAACCTTACTTGTAATTAAAAATCGACATTGCATTATTTCAAATTTAGTAAGCAGATTTTTTTCTATGTAGATCATTGAATGAATGGTATGAATAATTTGTAAAATGACTTAAATTTTTACAAAAAATGATTAAATTATTTTGATATTTATCATCAATAATTTTGACAAATAATTAATTATAATAAAATATTTACAATTATATTAATTTCATAAATTGTTATAAATGTATATTTTTTTCTAATATATCTCTATAAAATACATACTTTAATATATATATTTTACGTATTTAAAAATATATAATAGATAAAATATAAGAAATAAATATATAATAAAAAAAAGTTGAATTTTATATGTATAGAGATTTTTTTATTTATTTTCTTAATATTGCCGACACTAGATAAAAATGGTCGCTTGATGTTTGAATAGACTCCAAAATGGCGGCACCAATAAGAAAACAAGTACTGGTGTCATTTCTCGAGGATGATGCGTGCATGATAGGCGATTTTCGTTCTGTCGCGTTGCATATTCGATGAACGTTCTTTTCATATAATGCAATCTAATGTCATGTATCGCGCTGTCAAAATTTCATGTCGTGCGTTCGACTCGTGGTATTCGTTACGATAAACTTGGTATATGTTAATGTCGATTAAACCTCGTAGAGATGGTGAATATAGATACTATACGAAAGAATTATCCACTGCACTGGCTCGTTTGGCATAACAGCTATGTAGAACTCGACAAGGAACTGTCCACAAATCAGGTTTGTGCATACCTGCTGTTTAATAAGCTTATCTCATTTGATATTAATTAAATTCCGTACGCCAACGTAACGGTACACGTGATTAACGGTAATTATGCATTTTATTTGCTTTTATGGCTCTGCGACTTTGTCCTCCAGGTGCTATGTGTCAACAGCTCTGTTATCAGTGATAACGAGTCTTCTTCACATAATTGACATTCTACAATGAACAATAATTGCGTAATTGTTCGATACAAATGAATAGCGCGATACTGTATACGTGCATTCGTCTGCTAGCAGTTTGAATAACGCATTTGTCATTTCAAAGTATTTTCAGTGCATCCTTTTTTTCATACATTCTATCTGATTTTGTTGTGAGAGATACAATAATTACTCAGCATAATTTTACCTGACTCTACGAAATTCTCTCAATATAGCCAGTCTCGTATATTTTATGATAAATATGCATATAGAGATAATAAATTATATAACACAAATCATTCGTACAGACACGAGAAAAGAAATGTTTAAAATAAAAGGTTAAAAGTCATTTTACAGCATCTGTATTCATAATTCATGAGGATATGAGCACATATATATATATATATATATGTATATATATATATATATTAATATTTATATATATATATATACACACACCACACACACACA
>JAANIC010001475.1:688741-740523 GCA_017607545.1 Acromyrmex charruanus
TATATATATATCATAATGTATATCAAAATAAATATTATATCAGTAAAATAAACAGTATCTATACAATTTTACTCACTTAGGAGCCAAATGAGGATTTCTCGGTTGATTGGCCATCCAAGCACGACATATTGGATACAGTGGTGTGTCTTCTTGAAATTGAGCTAAATCAACACTGCGATCAAATAATTTCATCACATATGTATGATGGAACGCTGTGTCAGTCTGTATTGGCCGACGACGTCTGACTCTCCGTGGAATATTCATAGATTTTGTCCTAAATGTCACAATTACTGAAAAATTAGTTTATCTCGAATGTTGTCTTAACGTAATTATAAAAGGATTTTGAGATTTACATTTTTTTCATGGGATGTTTATAATCCGAAATAGGACTGTCATCTGATTCTGCTGATGAACCAGTATCACTATGGTGTAATAATTCTCGAAGAGCGCCTTTTAAACGATCCCTTGCTACAAGAACATCACTATCTCCTATATAAACAATCAGTTTTATAATATTTAATATATCAACATAATTTGCAATAGTTTGCTCTGTTTTATATATCATTACCTATTTCATTTTTTATTTCTACTTTTATCCGTCCTGGCGTTATTGGTGGAGGTTGAATATTTCTTTTCTTCCCCATCTAATCATATTATCAAAGTTTTAGATTAATCTAAGTTAATAAAATTTAATGTTAATACACATTTATTTAAATGTAAAGCTACATATAATATGAGCTATTAAGATAATTGTTAATGTAACATTAATTTATCAATTAATAAAAAAATTTATATAAATTCAGTAAACAAAAAAAATTACTTTCAACGATGCTTGAAGTATAGAATAATTATTTGACTATTAATATCTTAAATTTGAATTCATCGATACTTTGGCTTGCATTCATTTAGTGCAAGAATATATTTTGTATATACCTGTAACAAATTGTTAAATACTGTAGTTTGTGTTGCAAAACAATATAGAACATCACAGAGAGCAAGAGAGTTCGTCTTACTTTTCCTATGATTACATTAGACAACAACTGCACTACCGTTCAATAAAAATCGCATTTACTTCCATATACTTCTAATTAGTTCTACTTATTCTATTAGATTTTTGAGAAGTAAACTAATAAATAACCTCACTCTTTAGCCTCTAACATTTCAATTCACGTCTGCGCAGTGCAGCGTAATGAATGGTTGCAGTTAGAGAAATGAACAATAAGTTCAGCTACACTGTACTTTCTGCACTTGAAATAGAATCACATGCGTGAGAGAAAAAAGAAATCTATAGCACTGACGTCATAGTCTACACGGTGTTCAAAAAAGTTTAAGCAATGTGTATATTAGGTGGTGTATATAGTATTGTTTTGACGAAGTTATCACTGACAAAATGCTTTTATTGCAGATAAAAGAAACTATTATATTAGAATGTTAAATAACTAAGAAAAAAGTACATATACATATATATATTTAATATATTTGTGGACTGTGACATGATTATGACGCTATAAGACTTCAGAATGCTTTGGAAATTATCTGTTAAAATTCTTATATTTTGTATGGTAGCAGATATTTCTCTTACTTCTAATTATTCCAAGTGTAATGACAGTTACAGATGTAGATTAGGCTCAAAAACTCCTTATAGATGTGTAGCTAATTATGATGAATCAACATTAGAATATCCAGGTATTGCAATATCATTAATATTTTTAATGCATACATAAAGCTCTTAATATATTTATTGTCATTTGATTTACAGATTGTGTGGAGAAAAAGATTTGGTTGATTTTTCGTCATGGAACTCGATATCCAGGCAAGAAGTACATACCTCGTATGATAGAAGACTTACCAGAGCTGCAACATGTAATATTAAAAAATTATGAGAATGGAGCAACAAATTTGTCAGCTGATGAAGTAGCTCTGTTTAAAAAATGGAAACTATCGTTTACTCAAGGAAACATGATGAAATTGGCAGTAGAAGGAGAAAATGAAATGATTGATCTCGGAGAAAGATATCAGGCAAGATTTCCATCTCTAATGCCAGAAGCTTTTAACAATCAAACATATAAAGTATGTACAACGAAAAATCCAAATATATTAGATATATATTCTATATTTCTTCCTTCATCATCAGCTGAATTTCAGTTTAGATTCACTGCCACACAACGTACAGAAGAGAGTGCAAGACATTTTGCTGTTGGTTTATTCGGTTGGCATAATAGCAAAAATGTTTGGTATCCATTACCAGTATATCGAGATCGAGTGATAAGAGTAAGATTTCATTATTTTTAAATTCTCAAGCAATTTACTCTGCTCCTAATTTTTTTAGTTCTTTAGGTACATGATTATTCTGTGTTCCTAGTTTTATAAAGCTTGTCCTCGCTGGCGCCAAGAAGTTGACAAGAATTTAGATGCAAAACTAGAGAAAACGAAATTTTTGGATGGCAAAATTGTTAGAAATATGTTAGACAATATTAAGAAACGCATTGGTCTCAATATTGATTATGGTTAGTATTTATTAAATATATTATGTATAAATTAAATAAATATCAATTAATTGCTGCTAATATTTATATATGTCAATTGTTATATACAATCGATATTTCAGAAACTGTAAATTTAATGTACACAACGTGTGCTTTTGAAACTGCTTTAAATCAAAGTATAATATCTCCCTGGTGTAAAATATTTTCATCAAATGATTTCAAAGTAAGATTTAAATTAAAGTAAAATATACGTTTTTTATACGGATAAAAATGTCATTATGCATTCAATTCTAAATTCATATTTTATAGATCTTTGAATACATAGAAGATCTAGAATTCTATTGGATCGACGGATATGGTTATCCATTGACTTATGAGCAAGCGTGCGCTGTCTTAAAAGATATGTTTGATTTCTTTGGGTATGCAGATTATTTATATGCATTGCAATAATCAATTTAATATAAAGTTCTTATGTTTTTCTTTCTGCAATCTTTCAGTAAAAATGACAAAAACAGGAGGATGCTTTAAATCTTTTTGCTTACATATCAGAGATTTTCATTAATTAAAGAGAAAATTTTTAATAAATAATATTTATATATAGTTCATAAATATAAGATTGCAATTTTAATGCAGCTTTATTCTAAACATTTGTGTGTGTCTAATCATTTTGTCTAATTGTAAATCTTGCTAATTAAATATAATTCAATTGTGTTAATGTAGGACTGCGCTCAGAAACCTCATCTACGTACATCTATGTATTATCAAAGATAAAATGATACATGGGTGCATCCGGTTAAAGTTTGAACACAATATATTATAAGATCCAATATATTATAAGAATATTATTATTTCTCAGATCTAATGAAGCGGCAGTGACAACAGCTTATTTTACACATTCTGGCACAATTTTAAAATTAATAGCCTTACTCGGACTAGCCAAAGATGCGCATCCTTTAACGCATGACTCCTTCGTATTACGCAAGAAGGAAGATAAAAGAGCTTGGAGGAGTAGTATTATTGATACGTTTGCAACTAACATGGCATTTGTTTTGTATGAGTATGTTTCTTTTTTAAAATCATGAAATTATATATATTACATAATATATTGTCGTATATATAATTATCTAATTATTCTCGTTTTAGTTGCGAATATTACGGACCCAGTGTCTTATTCATGCTTCAGGAACGACCGGTATATTTACCAGGCTGTCCGAAAGACATGCCATGTCCATTAAATATTATGAAAGCGATATATCCAGATCGCGATGAAGAATGTCAGTTTGATGCTATGTGCCATATAACAAAACAAAGCAATTAATGCAAAAAATATTTTTGCAGTAACGCCATATACATATGCATATGCATTCTATTTATTTACATATCTAAATAAAAATATGTGAAAAAAGTTTAATTTTTGAAAGAAGATATTTTTCTAAGAAGTTTTACTGAAACGTACCTGGTTCGTTTTATGATGGATTCAAAATGTTTTTTAAAATGTACAGTAAAAGAGATCGAAATTTATTTTGTGTACTCACTATGTACTTAAATAATAAATGATTCAATCATCATTAGATTTCTTTTTATTTATATGTAGTGACAATGTTTCTAGCATTAAATGAAATTGATTTCCGCGTACAATATTAGTATACTTGTCTATAAAACTAATGAGGAGTAAGTTGATAAAAAATGTATATTGAATAATGAATACGATTTTAATCTACATTTTTGAGTATAAATAATATAAGGAACGATGCAGCAAATTAACAAATACTTAACTAACGAATTTTTATTCAAAATTGTTGAAAGCATTCAAGCCTTTACAATAAAATATTTTAATGAAGACTATAAATCTTGCATTTAATATCTCTCTAAGATATAACGTTTGGAAATATTTATAATATTCAATAGTAGAACTATTGAATACAGTAGAACTATTGAATACAGTATGTGTATGTATAGCCTACTTTTTCACAACAATTTATTCAAGAATTCTTTGATTTGAAATATTAGCTACATGTATTTTAAATAAGATTATTTTTCAATAATATGTATACATAAGTTTGAAATATCGGCTTTTGTGAGTTTGAATGCGTTCAACATTTTTATATAGAAATTTTCGAAATAGTTGATCTTCGTTATAACTTTAAGAAATGAACTCGTAAATCAAAGGACACTGTCTTCTAATGAATTGTTTATATCGTTTCTGTCATCTCCCATCATGTCCTGCAATAAAATACATAACATACATATATAATTATAAAATAGTAATTAATGCTAAATGTATAATATCAATGCAATAGAATATAATATTACCTGCAACACTTCAATAAGAGCTCTTGCTTCATCCAACATTAATTTATAAATACGACTTTCTTCTTCTAACTTTTCGTTACGTTTTGCGAGTTCTTTATTTTCTTCTAAAGTATCCTTAAGCGCTAATCGCCTCTTTTCAGCTAATACTTGCCAGTAATTTTCACTCGGACCAGCTAAATCTGAAAAAAAAAAAAAAAAAAAAAAAAAAATTTTTTAAAAAAAAAAAAAATTTTTTAAAAAAAAAAAAAATGTTTTAATAGAAAACTAATATTTTTTATGGTTTTTAAAAATATGCAGAAAGAAAAGAAGAAATAAAATATATTATTTTAAATGTACCTGTGCATGTTAGATCCTCAGCGTCAATTTCTCCCTTTTCCTCTGTCACAGTTTGAACAGCTTTGTTATTGGTTGTCACTTTTACTTGATTTTTGGAAGCATCTTTTTTCTTTTTTGTAGGTACATTTCTAAAATATATATATAGATTTAACTTCAATTCTTTCCAAATTTTGTCATTCTTTCAAATAATGATCTTATAAAGCCGGTTCTACATTAGTTGCAAGCTGATCGCAAGTTTGTTGCGACAGCCAATATGAAGCGTTTCAAAATGCAAACTTTAGATTAGCTGTCGCAATAAACTTGCGATCGGCTTGCAATTAATGTAGAACCGGCTTAAGAAATCACCTTTTCTCCGTGTATTTTTATTAGGTATAAAGTAAAAATATAAATATATTTACAAATATTTATTACAATGAGCGTTTACCAACAAGGACAGATACAATGTAACAATATATCATTTCATCCTTGTTTAATGTAGGCAAACAAGGATGTAATGATTCACTGTGTTACACTGTATCTAATAATAGGTATTCAATCATATTTCTTGCGAATTTTCAATCAAGTCATTGTTCTGCTTCGAAACATTTTGAATATTATTTGAAAATGTACACTCTTAAGTTAGTCTTGATAGATTTTGAAATTATTCATAGGTCATGAAAATCTTGATAGATCTTGAAAGTTTTGATAGGTCTTGAAAATCTTGATAAATCTTGATAATTCTTAATTTCTTTAAACAAAATTTTGTTTGAATTGAAGAAATTTGAACTTGCTATAAAGTTAAAGAAAAATTTCTTTGATTTGAACACCATTTTTTTGATATATTATAATTATTTATATTTATTTAATATTTTTACTCTCTAAAATCAAACTAAATTATTCTCTAAAATTTTATTCTCTTTAAAATTTATTAAAACATTCAAAACTTTTTAAAACCTTCAAGACTTTTAAGATTGTATAATTTCAAATCATATTCTAATTAATTTAAATTTTTCATAATATATTCGAACTAATTCAAAGCATCTTGGTACACATTACTAACTATCTGACTGTGATCTTGCTGGAATATATCCACTCTCTTTATATTCAAGTAGGAAGAACAAATTAACTTACTTTTTTGATTTTGTTTCTTTTGTTTGTTGAGTAGATTTGATCATTCTATCAGCACCAACTAAAGTTTCCTTATCAGTAGCTGAAGGCTGAAGTTCATGTAAAGATTTTCTAACTTTATCCTGTTTTAATAGAAAAAATAATTTCTTAAAGAAATAAATGATGCTCTATTAAACTATTGTAACTATGATATATACTCTAGTAAATTATTGCATTTATTTTACATACAAGTATTATAACTTGTAATTATAAGATAATTATAACTTGTGTTTAACCTATACCATATAAATATACTTTTCTTAAACATGTCTATAATCATTTTTTACAAATTTTGTAATATATTATATATTTTCCATCTAAGAAGAATAATATGTATGTATAATGATATATAGATTTTATTTTTAATTGATTTAATAAATCTATTATTAAATTTTTTTTATAATTATAACAATATACAGTAATAAACAGAAATATAATGGATTTATAATAAAATATTTTCTACACTACAGATATATATTCTTAATCCAAGGTAAAATACAACACATTTTCTATGATAATAATGAATTGTAATATGAATGTTGAACAGCTATTTTTGTAATTAATACTAACAAAATTCAATAAACTGAAACAAATTGAAATTTAGTATATGCAACATACTCAGTCATAAATTTGTACATATAATTTTTTACTTGAAATTTCTTTTTAATATGAACCTATCATAAATATGATTGAACAGTTGAAATGACCTTCCAGTTTTGCATATTTGAAATATTATACTATAAAAGTATAAATATATTGTAAAAATAATATTACATATATTCTTTTCGTTCGAATAAAAGTTTATAATATGAAATCACACATTGTAACATCATTTTCCTTGAGAGTTTCGTGCAAAAAGAGAAATAAATACACTAACCTCAGAAGTAACCGTTTCAGCACCAGTAACCGGTTTCATCCTACAAATCACAAAAGTAATTCAAGATCTGAAGAGAAGATAATACTTGATCGGCGTATAAAAACGGTTATTTTATTCACAAATAATATGGCGATTATCATTTGAATAAAGTTTCAGTTACCTTTTTGATCTTTAATCACACGAATCTTGAAAAATATAAATGCTCTAGACCAGTCTGGCTAGGCAGTTTGAAGTAGTACAGGCCTACAGGCAGTTTTCTCAGCTCACATAAAACGATTCAGATCAGCTGTGGCGGGAACTGCAAAGAATCTTAGATATATAAAGTCTAGAGAGCCAAGTCAGAAGGAGAGAGTGGTAAACTGATAATAGAATTTCAATGCTGCGTCCAATCAGGATGGAGGCATGTGACAAGTTTTCACCAATCTCTTCCATGCCTACAGACTTTTGATGACCGCATCCAATTAGAGAAGAAGCAGTTGCACACACACACATACACACACACACACACACACACTCACTCTCTCTCTCTCTCTCTCTCTCTCTCTCTCTCTCTGAGGCTCTCTAATAAAGTCCATGGGCAAAGAGAAATCTAAGAAAAGCCATGCCGGTTTTTTTCCTGTTATCGTCGAAATCGCCCGTACACTCACCAGTACATCCATTTTTAGTTTGGGAACTACAGTGACTACATACATTTTCTAACATGAACTGAGGGTAGATAAAATCGTTGTAAGTACATGTGGTTCGTGTCTGTACTAAATCTATAGGAAATCTATAGAAACGTGCCGATTATTCTTCCTGGAGACCCTCTAATATGCTCTAATCAGAGTTAAGGAGTCGATTCTGTATCTTCAAACAATGTGAAAATTACAAAAGCGAGTAAATTTACTAAGTGTTCTTCAATGAAATAATCAATATTCCAGTAAATTCGCTCACTTTTGTAATTAACCTCATTTCAAGATACAGAATCGATCCTCAGGACCCCTATTTTATAAGGCCTGTTCTACAATATTTCGTATGTCGGTATCGGATGTCGAACGGAATGCGTATTCGGTTTTCGGCTGTCGCATGGAAAGAAACAATTGATCATGATTAGTTAATTTCTTACGGTACGTCATACAATAATGTCTCCCGACTGATTGTAGACTAGGCTTTAGGGTTGCCGCACACACCTTCTGTAACAGTAATTATAAGACGTACCGGAAGAATCAACTAATCAGAATTAAAAGTATTTAAAAGAATACTCGACTGTGATTGGCTAATTCTTATGGTACGTCTTATGGTTATTGTATGTGGCAGTCCTTACTGTCTTTACGCTTGCCGGCAATTGTTGTTACGCAAATATATTATATGGTGAAAAAGCTGCGCAACGACACCGACTGTCGGTAAGCGTGTAAAGACAGTTACGGAATCCCGCTTTTGGCTAAAAAAAAAACAGAATTTTGATTCCTGCACACAGAACGCGGCAATGCTTGCCACGCGGCAGAAGTTGTCGCACTAATCAATAATTTTATGTTTTTAAGTTGGTTTTTACAACAATATAAAAATATACAGTATAGACAAGATCCCGTTTTCCATTCAGCCGCATATATTTGCTTGCGTATCATTAGCGGCCATGTTCTTGGTGACACCAATCACGAAAATACGCGAAAAGTGAGCGAATTTACTAGAATACTAATAATTTCATTAGTCAACATCTAGTAAATTTGCTCACTTTTGTAATTTTCACCTTTGAAGATACAGAATCGAACTTCCGGGTTGCGTTCGGATTCCCACCCGGATGTTCCTCGATATCATTTTATACTTGTTTAACGTTCGATAAACAACAAGGATGATATAACATTCGAGGAGTATCCAGATAGGAATCCGAACGCAGCCCTGGATGAATTACCGGCTCCCATATGCTAACGCCAACTGAGAAAGTAAATGTCAACTACATTTGCAATTGTTATGAAAAGTGAAAGTTAACATCCAAAAAGTGAGAGTAATGAGTTGTTTATTCGAAATAGTAAGAGAAAAGTGAAATTTTTTTAAACGCTGAGCAAGAAAGAAGTTTTACATTTGATTAAAATTATATAGAATGATATCTAAGGGTTAGCACTTTATTATTTTGAATATATTATCCTGTGACGATGATACTTTTATTATTTAATATATCTAGTTTATTAAGATTCTATTAAGTTTATTTAAATCTTTCATAAAACCAATAAAATTAGGACATATTTAAATCTTTATAATATAATTTTCCCTTAATATTGAGTTGGAGGAAAAGTTCTGCGGTATTTTGTTAGCTCAAAATTATGTATACAATATCTTTATTAAAAACAAACAAAATTTAAATTTAAAAAAAGATTTTAAAGTTTGAAATCTTTACTTTTGAATGGTAACTATATTTTTTGAATTTATGTTAGTTTTGTAATTTATATATATATAAAACTACGAGCTGAAAAAAAGGAAAATTTTTCTTTGCACTTTGTGGGTAAAAAAAAATTTGCGAAAATTTTCGACTATCTATATCGTGAAAGTTTGGGATTTTCTTTATAAATCGTTTTTTAAAAATATTTCTACGATTTTTTGTTCTTGGATTATTTAAGCAAAGGCGAGTTAAGCAAAAAGAAGTATTCTGACTTTGATTGCTCATAACTCCATTAAAAATCATCATACTGCAAAAAAAAAACAGATTCTTATAGCTGAAACGTTACTGTATTGAGTATAATTGTTAATTTAGAAAGATAGAATATATAAATTTGAGCTAAAAATATTTTACTGTTCTTATAACCATTGCACAATGGTCAATAATAAAAAAAACCAATATTAACATCACATTTTTATAAATCAAATTTCTATATATTTTACATTTAAAAAATTAATATTATTCGATAGAATTTCGATTTTAAGAATTTGTTTTATTAATTACGATGATTTTTAACGATGAGTTATGAGCAATCAAAATCAAAATGCTCTTTTATTTAATCTGCGTGTAATCTTGGTAACAAAAAGTCGTAGGAACATTTTTTAAAAACAAACTTTTAAAAAAAACTTTAAGCTTTCACGTCAGATAATCGAAAATTTCGCAACAAATATATTCTGTATATAATGTGAGCTAACAAAATTCCACCGAACTTTTTCTTCAATTCAATATTATTTGGTATAATATTGCAATAAGTTTTACATTTGTAATATCATATTTTCTAATAAGTTTTTCATACTGATAAAGCTATTATCTTACATGGCACAAGTACATATGGCAACATGACAACACTTTTCATGACTAGCGCTCAATAAATTGATTTAATTTATGTATTATAGATTGGAACTGTAAATTATAATGAAATGTTTAAATAAAAACCGTCCTTAAATAATCAATAATGAAGGAAAAGAATCCCGCCATCATATATGGCAGGAGATTCAAATTATTTAAATCTACTCACAACAACAACAAAAATGAAAACACAGCAAAAATTTAAAAAAATATATAATTTATTAGACAAAAATTATAGCAAACACGGAAATAATTTTATCGGAAAAAAGTAAGAATAGTGAGTTTTTGCTGAAAAAATGAGCAAAAGCGAGCCTTCTTCAAAATAGTGAAAATAGTGACTCAGCAGCAAGCTTAAATAATATATAATATGTTTACATTGAAGATTAATCAAAGATTCCTACGTGTACAGATCATACAACAAAACTTAATTCATCGGTTTTCCATCGCTGAAGGAGGCTACAAGTTAGTCAGTTTGATTATATAACTTACTAATGTGAAATATACATTTTTAGATGCTAAGATCTGTAGATGCTAAGATCTTAGTTATTACTTAGCGCACCACTTACAGCGTAAAATCCGAATTGTCTTAATTTATTAAATTTTTAAAGTTATTTTTCATACAAGGAATTTCATTTCTATATTCAAAAAGTATTATTATTTAAATATAAGTATTATTATACCCCGTACATTATTATATTGATCTTTTTTTTTTAGTAGAGCAGAGAAGGCAGAGTTGCCATTTAGATATGCGCAGTGCATAAGACATGATTGCATGTGACGCGTCTTTATTCTTCTCCTACCAAGTGAGGGTCTAAGCATAAGAACTGTTGTAACACTTACTTAAAAACTTAAGTTGTAAACGTAAGTAATGCACAAGCTTTGACGTATGACGTATGATTTTTATTGCCGTCTCTTGGAGACACGGTAATAAGTTGTACGTCATATGTAAAAGCTTGTGCGTTACTTACGTCTGCAATTTAAGTCTAAATAAGTATTATGATAATTTTTGAGCAGAAAGCCAGACCCTGAAATAGATACATATTATGTTTTACATGCACAAGTATTGATTTATGGAAGCTATGAGATATTACAATATGTTGAGAATTGAGAGCATAAATATAATTATATGTTGTAAGGATGTGGTATATTGAAGCGTAAAATTGTCGTAATACATGTATATATCTGAAAAGTTTATATAAAAATTAAATGAATTCTTACATCATTTTCATATTAGGCTTCTACATTGGATCCCATTATTCCTCTCGGTACACAACAGAATAGGGATATAAAGTTTGAAAATATAATATGATTGCTTTTTCGGAAAGCTTATACATAATTCATATCAGATTTTTTAGCTGACTACTTTCCTTTCAATATAATAGAACTTTGATGCGCTCCATATTAACCTATTAAAATTCGTTGATTCTATAAGACAGTGTAAAAAAAAACTTCTTACTCGATATGTGCTCTTTTTTATATTAGAAAAAAAAAATTTGCCGAATATAGAAGTGGAAAGACTGCCCAGTGAGAAACGGAATCGACGATGCGCGATTCGACATTTTGATGGTGTCGACGTTGTTATTTCTTTAGGTGATGGACCACTTTTTGGCGAAAATAAAATCAGAGTGTAAATCGAATGTATTAGAGTTCGCGCTTCAATATACTACATCCTTACAACATATAATTATATTTATGCTCTCATTGAATTCATTCAAGTTAACGAAGCAGCTAGTTTGCTCGTCGAGCAAATAAACACGATTGGTTGTTGTTACTTAATAGATATATCCAATCACTCGAATAGAACAAGTCATTATTACTCGTATTCATAGTCAGGCCTTAAGTATAAAGTCTGATTATGTATATGGGCATATGATTATCAAAACGATGTTATTATAACCAACTCCAAAATAATTATTAAAAATCATTTTTCAATTATTTCTGATTCACTTGTTGTTCTATTTAGATAATCACATTTATGCCTGGCGTTTCCACCACTGATTTGAAACAATCTATTACGTGATTTACATATTTTTAATTATATGATTTCATCATGTAACATGATTTTTTTCAGTACACTTCAGTTAACTTGATTAAATGCGTTTAGTTCGTAATGATTATTTAGTTCAAATAATTATTAACAAAATCTTGTAATTTAAAACATATTACTTAAAATATATTATTTATTTGAAATAACAAATATTTGCTTGACAACCCGTGACTGCTACATTTAGTTAAATCAACTAATATTTTTCTGAAACACCACCTTTTTTTTTCAGTGTAGAGTGAAGTCTACAATAGGTGTTGTGGATGACCGTAGAATCTTATTCAACTACGATTGGTCAATTTCGTACAATTTAAAACTTCATGACCGTCTACAACTTCTATTTGTAGACCCCGCATCAATCGCTCGGCGAACAGCTGCAAGCCTGAATATTCTCAATGTGTATTAATTCTCTATTCCCTATTCCCTGTTTCTTATTTCTTTGCGTGCAGTCTTTTACAACAAATGGCAAAGCCGTTTTTGAAAAAACAGTATTTCCCGACGGCCGACGGCCCGACGCGCGAAGCCACCAAATGACAATTTATTGTTCAAAAATCGCTAAATATGCTCGTCCAAACATATGCACATAAATATGTTAATAAATATGCTTATCCAAAATGTTTAAAAACGACATTAACAATTCATTATATCGATACTGTCAATGATGAAATCTTAATTCTAGCATATTAGATTTGTATTTAGCGAAAAATACATATAAGATAGCTTAGTGTAAAAGCACATCACTTCAAATAATTCAACTCCTGGTCAAAAATAATTTTCAAATTGTTATTAATATTGCACACTTTAGAGGGCCTTTTTTAAAAATTCAACTCTACAGTTTCCTTTGAGATTTATTAACGATTAATTTTAAAAAATTCCTTTCGATCAAAGAATTACGGTCTGCAGCGATTTTTGAACAATAAATTCGTTTATTTTCTTGTGCGATGGCAACCGACAAGCGACATGACGCGACGGCCGAAGACAGCCGACTTGCCGACAGCCAACGGCCGATGATCGAATGCAGTCAGCAGTGACAGCAGTCTGCAGTTAATCGTCGACTGAGTTGAATGTTAACAACGTTAGTTAAAATGGTTAGTCGAGTTGCGAGTGTTGTTCGTCAAGTGAAACCAATTTTATCCATTAATCGAAAAGATGCGCGTCGAAAAGTGCTTACGTTGTACAAAGCATGGATTCGTCAAGTACCAATCTCAAGTACGTTATTCTCACTGTCGTATATTACAAATATTGCAAGCTTTTTCATTACCTAGACCGTCGTCCGATTCATGCTGACAACGCTTATGAGCGTTGTTTGTATTCGTTTAACATTTGATAAACACAAGGATGAAATGTGTGATTTTTAAATGTGCGAGCGTGAATCGGACCGCGGCCCTAATTTGTAATCTGTAAGTTATAAATAAAGTAAACGACAATGGCAGTCTTTCTCGTCGGTCGACGGCCGATGACTCGACGCGCGACGCCAATTTATTGTTAAAAAATCGCTACAGACCATAATTCTCAACCGATCGAAATGAATTTTTGTTTAAATTAATTCTTAATGAATTTCAAAGAAAACTGTGAAGTTGGATTTTTAAAAAAGGCCCTCTAAAATGTGCAATATTAATAATAATCTGGACATTATTTTTCACAAGGTGTTGAATATTATTTGAATATTAAGAGTCCTGTTACTTTAAGTTTTTTAATTACGCTGGCTGTAAAATGCGTGGAACATATTTTTCGTTCTTTAAATTTATTCAATATCATTACGATTACTTTGTTGTAGTCAATAATCTCAAATTATGGATTCGATTTCGTAAATCCATCATCAAGAATCAATAATCTACAAATAAGATTTCTCAAATTTTGTATTAAGAACAAGATCATTCTTTAACATTTACAGAAATTGTTAAATTTCAATGTTGATTTGTACCATCATCTGTCTAAACACAAATTTATTCGTTACAAAGAATCGTTCATTCTTAAAATATTACATTTAGAACTTAATGATGTGCACAAAAAAAATCATGCTGATAGAATGCATCTTTTTCGTCTTGTGAGCGGCTTATCGCGATCTTTACCAGAGATCTTTAACAGAGATTTGTGATAAGTTTCTAAACACTCAAGAAAAATCTTGTCAATTTTTTTATATCAAAGAAAAGAGACGTCTAGATTTCAAAATAAATTACCTCTCTAATAAACAAAAGAAACAGGAACATATAAATATCAAATATTATAAATATTAATTGTCTTTTGATATACACGCATCGATAAATAAAGTTCCTTGTTGTCCAGGTCATACAGCCTGACTCTTTTCCTGTCTCAAATTTTTCTTCCTTAACTACGATTCGTGAATTTGTCTTCTATAGATATTCCGGTTGATGTGCAATTTTTTACAATTGGGCGAGAATTTTGTATTACTTATGATTAACAAAAAAAATATTACTTTTGATTGCATTAAAAGTATTGAATATAGTGAAATTACCCATAAATAAAAGCATTGATATCACGAACCACTCTCTATCTATCCTTAATAATATAGTTTTTAATCCGATTAATTTATCTCCTATTGAAGAAAGGTTATTAAAGTTGGAGAAAAATACCAAAGTTTTTCTGTCTTCTCATCCCAATATTATCGTTATCCGTGCAGACAAGAGCAATATTACTGTTATCCTGGACAAAGATTTTCATGTGAGTAACGTGAATTATATGTCGAATGATAAAGAGACTTATGCAGTTATCAAAAAGGATCCTACTAAGAAATTTATAACATCTCTCAGGGCTTTGCTTTCAAGATGGAAAGTTTGCAAATATATCGACGACTTGAGATATAATATAAATATTTATACAGTAGCGATGGGACTCTTTCGAGGGCGTATGCACTTTTTAAAATACACAAACGAAACTGTCCATTCAGGGTCAATGTCTCGTCTATTAGTAGTCCTTTACATGCATTGGCATCCTTCTTACATAATATACTACATGATTCCTTACCGAAAGCGGAGATATCATATCAAATATCATATCAAAAATAATTTTCAGCTTGTAGATAAACTTAAAGGAATTTTTTTAGAAGATTATAAATTAATTTCTCTAGACATGTTATTATTTATAAATATACTAGTAGACTTAGTGGTGGATTGCATCAACGATAATTGGACTTATATTTTTAAAAAATGTGTATTTTCAAAAATTCGTTTCGATCAGTTAAGAATTATAGTCTGTAGCGATTTTTGAACAGTACATTGTCATTGTGGTGTACTGTTTTCCCGACGCGCGAAGTCACAATGACAATTTACTGTTCAAAAATCGCTAAATATGCTCATCTAAACATATGCACACAAATGTGCATTCAAAATGGTTAAAATTAAAAGCGACATTGACAATTGATTATCAATACTGTCAATGGTGAAATCTTAATTCTAACATATCAGATTCGTATTCAACGAAAAACATATAAGACAGCTTAGTGCAAAAGCATATTAATTCAAATAATTCAACTCCTGGTCAAAAATAATCTCCAGATCGTTATTAATATTGCATACTTTAAGGGATCCTTTTTAAAAATCCAACTCTACAGTTTTCTTTGAGATTTATTAACGATTAATTAAAAAAAATTCCTTTCGATCAAAGAATTACAGTCTGTGATTTTTGAATTGTCGTTTATTTCCTGTGAGACGGCAACCGACGCGACGCGACGCGACGACAGCAAACTTGCCGACGACCGACGGTCGATGGCCGAGTGCAGTCTGCAATCTGTAGTCCTTTGAGTTAAGTCGTTGAGTGTCGACGGCGTTAGTTAAGATGGCTAGTCAAGCTGCGAGTGTCGTTCGTCAAGTGAAACCAATTTTATCTATTAATCGAGAAGATGCGCGTCGAAAAGTGCTTACGTTGTACAAAGCATGGATCCGTCAAGTACCAATCTCATGTACGCGATTCTCACTGTCGTATGTTACAAATTGCAAGCTTTTTCGTTACCTAACCTGTAATCTGTAAAAGCCAAAACTCGTTGCTTTCTTAATATGTTTATTTTCAATAACATAAAATTATTTTCAGTTACATAAAGCTATTGTTATCTTGTTACTTCATATTTTACGTTCTCAAATGTCCGAAATAGCGTGATATAGCATATTATGTAAACTATAATGTATTGCATATGTCGCTATATATACATTTGCTGACATCAAATAGGATACATTTTGAATACAACAATATGACTGCTTATATGCGTAATCAGTTGTCGAAATTTCTAGAGCAAACTGTAAGCAATGGTGGTTTAGGCTAATTCTACAATGTACTTTTCTTGTCTTATTGATCAAAAAGGCAAGAGACAAACAGAGACAAACAGCAAGAAACAGAAAATAAAAAGCACATTGTAGAATTAGCCTTACATATTATGTTGTTAGCAACATGACAGCAACATGTTAGCAATGAATAATTAATCGTTTCATCTTGAGCATCATGATGAAAACATGACAACAGAACATATATCATGATTTCTATTCGTTGTTGCAAATATATCTTCAAGCTGTGAAGTTTTTTAATTGTAGCTTGTTGCTAACAAAATGTTGACACGAATTGTTGTTGAGGATATTCATGCTGACATGTTGCCATTAATTTGCCATCGCAAGAATTCGAATTCCATTGAGTTCAACTAACATAATGATGTCTCACCTTGTCTTAAATTTATCAAAATTGATTGTTGTAACGTTTTCGGCAACATATTAGCAAATATACTGCATTTGGCTGTCTGGGGTATAACAATCACTTCTTTTTTGCAGTGTTAACTTATGATATTCCCAAAAGTGAAGTAGACTGTAAACGAAAGATACGTGAGGAGTTTAAACGTCATGCTCATCTTACTGATTTACGGATTATAGACACAGTTATTATAAAGGTAAAAATAAGAATCTCTTGAGTATATACATTAATTTTTATATAAATAGATGTGAGCAACTAATATAACTTTAATTATCTACAAATAATATTCATAATATACGTAGTATATACATACTATATATATTGTTGAAAAAATTTTATAGGCTTTGTTCTAGCATATGTTTCTTGTACTGAAAATCTATAGTTTATTATGTGTATATAGTTTATTATATTTTCAATACTGATAGTGCGTATGTCAGAACATGGCCATGATATGATAAAATAAATGTTGCATATAATTTATTAATAAAAATATAAAAGTGATAGTATTTATACTGATTTAATAATTAAATTTTACTTACAATACAACATATAAAGTTATATAATTTTACAGGGTCAAATGGAGTTGCAAGAAGTAGCTAACATGTGGAAACCTACAGGAGCACTTATGCATTATTGGAAAGAAACGTGGGAAAAAAAGCCAACTGATTTCATGTCAAAATTTCTCAGTGGCCAGGATTAATTTATTCTATCTATTAGTTTATATCTATTAGTTTACGAGATGTATCATAGAAACATGTGATTGTATAAAAAAACAAAATAAATATATAAATATAAATATAAATATAAATATTTTTCTTAAAAATAAAAGGAAAATTTCAGGGTAGCCAGCGATCCAACATTTTCAAATTCCCGGTTTTTTCTCGGTTTTCCAGAACTAAAAGTAGCGACTTCAAGATTCTTAATATTAAAAAATTACTCGTGTTATACATACAAAATATGATTAGTCTCGTAAAGTTCCATTACTTAAATTGTAGCAAAAAATAATGAAATACGAGTGCTTTAATGTATTTTTATTGATAAATGAAATATTACGTACAGATAAAATCTTTCTTCGACGACTTAACATATAAATTAAACTTAAACCTAACAAGCATTCATATTCAGAACAACTGTAAGATAAACGTAATATTGCTTGGAATCTATCTCTAAACAACAACAGATTGTTTATTATAAAAGTAAAATGCAAGAACGAATGTTCCTCAAAATATCCCGTGAAAGACAATCAGTAAAATTAAATAAAACTTTTGATTAATATTTTATATATACGTATATAAACATACGTATTGAAACAAACAAATCGGAATAAAAATTTTACTTTTTTAAATTAGCAATTGAATTATCTATCTCTGCCATTATCTTTGATACTTCAGCTAAGTATTTAACTTTTTTGGCCTTCTTTTTTTCTAATAGAGTTTTACGTTTTCTTAATGTTTCTATGTCCAATGTTTCTCCGCCTCATGCTGTTTCGTCAAAAATTCTTTATAATGCGAATGCGCATTACGCATAGAATAAATAATAGTTTTTTATCAATTTTTATACTCTCAATATCTCCTACATTTTCAACGGTATTATAGATACGTCTTTGCGCCTGAAATGAGACTCTTGTCAAGTTGATTTTCAACAAGGCACTCAGCATTTACGGAGAAATCGCGTTCAACAGTGGCATTTCCATGAGATAAAATTAATTTAGCAAAATCTACGAAATTATCACACGGTTTCGTCGATAATTTTATTGCATCCACATTTTATCTAGACGTTTTTTATTTCTTTTGAAAGATTTCAAAATTTCTTGAACTTGAGGATTGACCGTTTATCACGGCAATATATAATATGATAAATATACAAGAATATATGTATAAGAAAATTGTTTATATTATTTAAGAGCAGTTCAATAAATTAAAAAAAAATGCATTACATTATTTTCACGAAAAAAAATAAACTCTTAAAAATTGCTAAAATTTTTAGACTCTAAAGTAAAATGGTTACATAAATAATATTATACTTTTTAAATTATATTCCACAATAATATGCTTCCACAATATGCTGTTGTTACATTTTTAAAGCATTAAGCATAGATTAAAAAATAAAATAAAAAAATTATTCAGCCGATAAATTAAACATATTATTAATTAAATATATTTATTATTATGAAATATATTCTTTGTTATTATTTGTCTGAATAAAAAAATCGCATTAAATATAGCGATAACTAATATTAAAAAAATTGAATTAAATTTTATTTCTGAAGGTTTTTAAGTTTATTTTAAAGCTACTTGGACTTTTACGAAATTAATTACTCTACAGTCTCTTACGTCTCAATACATTTGTTTTACTCGAAATAATAAATTGACTAATTTTCAAGAACTAAATCGATTTTTAATGATTATATGAGATAATTTTTTTTTTTTGATGTTTTATGCTTCTGATTCAATCAGAGTCTTTTAGGCCAGGAATCGCTGGTTAAATGTAAGTTATAAAATATATTGTAGTTAACTAAAATCATTATCATGAAGTAAAACTTTATTTTTTTTCAAATTCATGTTTTTGAAATTAGTGGAAAATGTACAGCTTCAATCAATCATCCGATTGATACGAAGTTTTTTCCGAAAAAATAAATAATTTTTATGGAACCATAAACCTAAAAATGCGATAAATTTTCCAAAATAACTATTTCTTTGAACAGGTTAAAAGTGAAAAAAGTTCGTGAAAATTGACACTTAATTTCAAATGGCTGCCATTCTATAAATTTAAAAATTTTTCAAATAAAATGAGATTCATGGCTCCACAAATTTAATATATTTTTAATAATTGCATTTATTTGTGCATGCTCTGATGCACAAATAAATGCAATTATTAAAAATGTAAGTTACAACTGCAATTTTCTACAATTCTAAAAATAAAAAATTTATTTTGTATGTTGAAATATAAAAAACATAATGCAAAAAGCATTATTTTGATATCTCTTTCCTTATAAAAAAAAATTGGTAAAAAATACATAAATTTTGAACCTCTAGGACTAGAATCTTCCTTTAAGAAAACTAAATTAAATTAATCTCGATATGATATTATATATTATATATTATATATTTTATTTTATTTTTAAAAAACTTAATATGCAAATTCGTACGTATTCTAGATCCGATATGATAGTGATTATTTGCAAACGCGAGATATTTTCAATAAATGCACATTTTGTTATATATTTGTTATATAAAATGTAATAAAAGTAAATAATGATTTGGATACCTTGTATTGATTTTGCAACTACGAAACTGGAGGAGTTGTTTGTACTTTTTTCAGTCTCTTTACATCGTACACACATTTTCATCGGGATGCTTTTCTTCCTACTTGCAACAATACTTTTATGGTGCCAAAACATGTCATGTACAATACAATGTAACGTTAAATTTTTAAATTAAATTTATATTTCATATCAATTTATCAGAATGTTGAAACTTTAAATGTTTATTACATCTATACTCGAATTTGACTCTAATTTATCCTTCTATATTCTTAATTCTTTTATGTTTTTGAGATTTCACATGGCTTTGAAGAATATTTTTTTCCATCAAACTAATATTAATTATTTGCACCAAATATACAATGCATTGGCACTAATTTTAGAATTCGGAGTAATCCATGAGTAAATAAGCTCATATTATAATATCATTGATATTTTGTGCTTGGCTTAACTTTAGGCCTGATTCTTTACTGGAAAAAAAAAACATAGATAATAATTACTAAGAATAGAAGACTTCTATACACGACGCAGAAAATTCACTCTGTATTTTTCATTCCGACTGTTGCACTATAAATCACAAAATCACTCACGTTAACCTAAGAAGAGTTCCAAATTTTTCGAACATCTGAATGATTGCCCGTAGAAGCAGAGATGTCTGATAGAATACCTGATGAATTTGTGCATCATTTGTTTTAATAAATGAAACACGGTGCGCCAAATGACTAAGCAGCGACGAAACAATGAAGCACAGGGGAGCACAGACTCTTGCATAATACATAACACATGAGGTATAAGAAAATGAACTAAAGTGCTTTATTTCCTTCCTTTCCGAAATAAAGGACTCTGGTTGATTGATTTCCTTATACCTCATGTTTTATGCGCTATGTAAAAGTCTATGCTCTCCGCTTGACGTACACTGTCCTCGAAGGATACTGCAGTAACTTATTGATTTGATTTATCCAGGATTGAGAAAATCGAAAGTTTTCTACATCAAATTATCAATCTTATCAATATATCAGGCCAATAAGAGTTAGAGATTACTGTAGAACTCTTCGAATCATTGGCAATGAAATTCCCGGTTTTCAAAGATTCAAGGATCGCTGGCTCCCCTGAATTTATAATGGTTTAATTCCTGTTTCATTATTGGGCGTTAGTGAACAATGGCCTAGTTTCCACCGAGGGTTTAAACCGGATCAGAATGTAATAACCAACTACAGTCGAGTATTCCCCTGTTACAGTCAAACGACAGAGGAATTCTCGACTGTAGTTGGTTGGTTATTACATTCTGATCCAGTTTAAACCCTCGGTGGAAATTAGGCCAATAATTATAATAATAATCACATCAACGAAGGTTATTCTGACGAACCTAGATACTCATTATATGATTTTGTAACGAATGATCAACTGGAAATAAAATTGGAACCGAAGGAATTTTTAAAAAGATCAATTAAATCATCATTGCAAACAATAAGGAAGGGTTGGTTCATTAATTTAGCAGGTACAACTATTCCGAAGAAAATTCAAATTTACCTTCATATTAATGTAAGTGTTGCATAACCTTTATTCTTTATTTCTTGATAATTATTTAATTTTGTGAATTGGCATTATAAATTTAAAGCGTTCGTTATTTATATTTCGCGTTTTGCTTTTGTTCTAATGGAAAATTTTTATATACACGTACATAGTTATAATTTATTATCGGTTTACTATATATTTTTAAGCTAAAGATGGTTTTTAAGTTACAAACTGTTTAATGTCTTTATAGTTTCAATTTTGACGATAATTTATTCTATTTAGTTTTTCTACTTCAATATTATTAAGGATGCACACGCATTGGTAGGAATGGTGTCCCTTGGCGTTCGCGGCGCGCGGCATTACATTATATCATATTTTATTTATTTATTTTATTATATATTCTTATATTTAACTGTTCTTAAATTTAATTTTACAATCTTGCGATACAAAATATTAATTTCATTTGTACATTGCAAATTTATAAATGCATGCAAAGCTATTACAATGAGTCCGAAAATTACATTTAATGTTGCAATTATGCACACAAATTTTTTGCAGTTAAAAATTTTTATGCATAATTTTGTGCATAATAAAAGTATTATTATGAATATTGACGAGCGAGAGACACCGGGGTATCTCACTAGTAACAAATGAGACAACAAAAAGACACCGCGGGTTGACATTACGTCCAATTATGCTTTCTCTCTTAATTATGTACCTTGCGCTAAGAAAAAATAAAAATATCGGACAAAATATCGGAACGCCCTCGCTTCTACTTTCTCCCTTCGCGTTTCTGGTAACACGTACGTGTGCACTTCGGTAAGAATGTGTAGCGCCACGGAGCCAAACGCCAGAGGACATAATTTCTGTTCGTGCGTGTTATGCAATCTTTTATATTAAGTTACATCATTAATATGACTGAAATTCATTCATTTATTCATTTACTGACTGCTCTTTGTCGCTATTAACCGAAATCATGTCTCTTCACTACATCGTTTATCTTTATCAAGTTTTACGTATGATATGGTTGTAATATACTGTCTTTTGTAATACGAAGGTGAGATGATTCTTATAAATCTGTTATATTATCTATTGTAACTTGAATGTGAGATGTTCCTCATAATGTTAATATAATTAGATATTTGGGTATTTATGTATTTCTGTGGCTAATGAGGACTAAGTATAATCGAAACGTGCCGTTGAAACTTGTCGTCGGAAAATTATAATTTGTGATTAATAAATATTATTAGTACATCTAGTTATAACTCGTTTAATGTATTGACCTGGGTTTTATTACTATTTATTAATTTGTTGTAAGTTATACAAGCGAAAAAAATTGATATTATTTATATTGTAAAATTCAAATTCTTTTACAGTTGGGGGGAGGGGAAATTTTTCGGTTTCGGTCAGTAATTGTAAGAGAGTGTTAATGGATTTCATTAAAAACATTGAGAACAATATCAAAAAAATTAAACCATATGAAAGCTAGAAATCTAATAATTCGATTTTAAAAACTTCTTATCAGGGCCATTGAGAACAATGGTATTGCCAAATGTTTAAAGAATTTAGTCCTTTAATTATCTCTTATAGGAGGTAATATTTTTTTAATTTACATTTTTTTTACACTGATATATTATTATTTAGTTATATACATTTAACAACATGATATATTACTAAGCACCTTAAGTGTAATCTAGTTTACTTCTCACAGCCATACGGACAATTTACTTCCATCAATGAACAAGAATAGACTTACAGATATAGACATACATGTGTGCTAATATATATGTATTACATATACACACGTCTTATATGACATTTATGTTTCACATTTAATTTTAATTGTGTGCACATATATATAAAATCGATATTGGAACATAACAAATTTTTCGTTAGATAATCTTTACAGATTTATTATGTTGCATAAACGATATATTATTATTGAATATCTAGATAATAGATATCGAAACAGGTGAAATTTCTAATAACTTTCGCGCGGACGACTTACATTACTTTTTCATGTAAAAATAAAACTATAAAAGTTACCTACAAAATAAAAAAAAAGATCTAACCATTCTGACATCGATTATACGCGATACTGTCCTAATTCCTTTTTTATACTAATAAACGAAATGAATTGTCGGATGAATTAAGTGTCCGTGATGTACTTTGGTCATGATTTTTAAAAATAATTTGCTGTTTCCGTGTGTTACACACATTCGAATTAAAAATCTTAACAAAGAGAACAGGAGAGCAGTCCTGTATAAAGTAAAAGTTGTTTTTCGCTTCGATGCACACATTTTAGAACAATAAGAATTGTAAAATAACTAAATATTATAAATATATACATTGTAATCGGTAACTTTCATATACATATAAATTGCACGTACCTAAGAAAAAAAGATGGCAACAATAAATCATGCTTATCATTCCTAAAGTAATGTTCCACATAGTTCATGCGTCTGGCAAGCGCATAGTTTTTACGAGTGATTTTATTTCTTGCTATTTAGGTTTTTTGTATTAAAAATTTTTTTTCCCAAATGCATATTAGACTACACTTTCGCGTTCGGTTTGCTTATCATACCCTGCTAATATTCCTCTTCTTAAAGAGACATTGCTGTTGCGCAATCCATTACCATTGAACATCTGGATAATAGTTGAAACAGGTGGAATTTCGAATAACTTTCGCGCAGACGACTTTTTATCAGGTACACTGTCCGTGCTAGATTCGAATACCACCTGATCCAGTGAGCGTGATCGCTTCTCCCGTATTTCTCTCTTGTTCGTACTATCGTCATCTAATAATGGCTCTGCTTCATTTGGAAGCCTGTCAGTATGAGACATCATTATTACATTGCCATTAGGATAATTATTATTCAGCATTTTTTCAGAAATGTCCGCTTTTAAATTCATCCGCGTGCATTCGTATTCTTTCCAGAAGTTCGGCGATTCGAATCGTTTATTATACATATCAGTAGGAAGCGGGTCAAGTGAACGGGATTCGCGTAAGACAGTTTCAGATGGATAGTCACTTGACGAAGAGGACGCGATGGTAGATAATGCGCGAGCGTTCTTTCTAAATTTTGGTCCTGTATTTATAAATAAATCATCTACCGACTTGATATTTAAGCGCCTGTGTGCTTCTTCTTCCTGAACTGGAACATTATCTAGCGTGGTCTTCGAGACATTTTCAGTCAGAGAAAGGAGAGATCTCTCGAGCTTTCGAGCATATACTATTCGCGAAATTGGATTAGACATCTCACATTGCGAAGAAGAGTCATCTGCAATTGGATATGGTACACTTGAATGTCTACGACTACCGGCGCCTAATCCTTCTAGTTGTGATGCGTATCGCGAGTCTGGACTTAACTTCGGGCTTTTTCGTGGTCTGCAGAACAGCGGTAGGAGATTTTCATCCCCGTTAGAATTCTGTAAAGACATAAAGATTCAGCTCATTAGAGAGTGATAACTTTAGTGTAAGTAAAATTTAACAAGCTCATTAATCAATTAATTTTAAATATTAAAATAAACGATAAAATATCTTTTAATTTAAAATAAATTTAATGGAAATTTCTAAAGAGAAAAATGTATTTTTGATACTAAAATCTATTCTTGATACTAATCTACTATTTGACATAATTACATAATTTCAATAATTGTAAGAGTTAATTAAGAAAAAAATCTTCAATTCTGAAGAATACATCCTTATTACACTACACACATTCATGTTTCATACAACTCATTCTAAATTTTTATTCACAAACCTCTATGTTCTTTCTGTGTGTCACAGTAGCTCCTGTAAGCCAGTAAGTCTTCACTGTTCCTTTTCCTTTCATTTCAATGAAACCACGTTCTTCGATTTTATAACCTCCGATTTTATCTAGCGCTTCTTTGCATTGTTTACTAATATGTATTCGTAATGGCTCTCCAGTAGATTCCATACGAGACGCAGTATTGACGGTGTCTCCAAATAAACAATACCTAGGCATCGTCAAACCGACAACACCCGCTACCACAGGACCTGTAATTTTATATTCATGTTATTACTGAGCAATATAATGATATACATGCGTATAATGCATATGCGTGCATATATGTGTATACATGTATATGTATGTTTCTGAATGTATTTTTTCTTACCAGTATGAATGCCGATACGTAATTTGAGAGTTTCTTGAGGTCGATGAGCTATTGTATGATGCTTAACAGCGTTAAGTAATTCCAGCGACATTGATGCTATCTGTCCAGCATGTTGATCTCCATTTCTTATTGGAAGACCGGAAACCTGAATAAAGTATTGAATATTGGGAAATCATTTTTTTCGTAATTAATTAGATAAAAATGCTATTAAAAATATTATTAATTTCATAATATTACATTAAATTTAATGTATTTGCAATTGAAAAATATATTTTACAACTGAAAAATACATACATATACATGAAATTTAATGTACTTTTTATAAAATTTTAGGAAATTTAATGTACTTTTCATAAAATTTTATGAAATTTAATGTATTTTCCATAAAATTTTATGTGGTTTGCATGAAATTTAATGCACACATTCATTACATTTAAGATCATTGTGACTTAGTTTTCCATTAAACCATTCATTACTTTTCAGTTTATACATAATCACAAGCTTTCGTTACATATTTAAATTCATTACGAAATTTCTAACAGTATACTTACGACCATATAGGCATCTCCAATCGTTTCTACTTTGTACACTTCGTATCCTTTGATTATACGGTCGAACAATGTATACAGATCATTTAAGAAATTTACAACCTGTCGTCACAATTATTAATTACATAAATAACATTTTTGTAACTATCAATCTATAGGCTCCAACGAATAAATCCAAGGATAGATGTAAATCAGCCAATGCGAGCTAACACAGATTAGGCGTGTGTGAAATCGTACTTTATTCTTGAGAAAAATTGACAAACATTTCAACCCTTTCGATTGAATTCTTCTTCAATGTAAAAATAAAAATAAAATCGGTGACGTATAAATTTAATATAAAAGATGCGATGCGAAGCTAATTAAAGTATCTCGTTATATGTAACATATATTCATAAAATGATAATAATGCTGTTAATCGTATTTAATAAAATACTCAAACCTAACATTTCAGATTGTGTATAATATTAACGTTGATATGTGAGATAAGACATGTTAGCACAAAGACGTTCAAAGAGTATGTTACATGTCTTAAGACAACCCTTTCGATTGAGTCTTCCTCAGTATAAAAATAAAAATAAAACCGGTGACGTATAAATTTAATATAAAAGATGCGATGCGAAGCTAATTAAAGTATCTCGTTATATGTAACATTCTCTTTGAACGTCTTTGAACGGCTAACATGTCTTATCTCACATATCATCATTAATATTATACATAATCTGAAATGTTAGATTTGAGTATTTTATTAGATACGATCGACAACATTATTATCATTTTATGAATATATGTTACATATAACGAAATATTTTAATTAGCTTCGCATCGCATCTTTTATATTAAATTTACACGTCACCGATTTTATTTTTATTTTTACACTGAGGAAGACTCAATCGAAAGGATTGAAAAGTTTGTCAATTTTTCTCAGGAATAAAGTATACGATTTTACACATGCCTAACTTGTGTTGACTCGCATTGGCTGATTTACAACACACATTTTTATTTTACTAATTATAAATCAATAAGTGAAATGGTATATATACCTGAAATGGTGTACTTTCAGCTGACATTGCAGTAAAACCAACGATATCACTGAAGTATATAGTAACCGAATCAAAAGCTTCCGGTTCTACCCCAATACCATTTGTCAAACAATTCGCGACAGGCCTAAAATGAAACAATACTTTTTTTTGTAAATATACATATATTTATCATTCAGATCAATTTTATAGCCATACTTATTATTTTTTACTGATAAGCATGTCAGTTTGCAAAAATTTACTTAGGTAACATTCTATGAAGAAGATCTTCAGTTTTCTTTTTTTCTTCCAAGAGAAGTCCCGTACGCTGGGTGACTAGATCTTCGAGGTTGCTCGCATACTTCTCCATCATGTTCATCATTTGATCCATTATATTTCGATGCCATCCAGCTTTCATTCTCTTCAATCTAGTCCTTATCATTTTGAAGTCTGGTCTAAGTTCTGGATTTTCTGCCCAACAGTCCATAATAGTGATAACGACATAGTCGGCACAATTTGCTTTCGATTCGGAGAGTACATTTAAATTGGGCCTAAACGGTGGTTCACCATCTTCCGGAAATCTTTTTACTCGGTCTATGATTTCTGTCATAATATTAATGACATTAATAATGACATTAATTTTTTTTTGTAATTTTAGTCGAATATTGATATTATATTTATATTACTTCCTCGTTACACATATTGCCACTTATAATTACCTTTGGGTTCCAGATTTATATTTCCATACGGTCCTTTGCGTCCAAGAATTTCATATAGAATAATGGCGAAAGAATAAATATCTCCTGCCTGAGTGCCTTTAATCGGAGCATGTGAATTTCTTAATAGCTCGGGGGCTTTCCAAAATAAGTCTACAATGGGATAAATAGTAATTAAACATTATTAAATAATAATTTGATTCATATAATAATTAAAATAACGCAAAATATACAACTTGATAGAAATATAGAATAAATATCCGCATACTTCGATAATACTGATGTTCACCGATGCTGTCAGATTCGGCGCAATGACGCATATTATGAAGACCGAAATCGGAGACTTGAAGTATCCAACGTGAAGTTACAACACAATTGGAAGACTTTAAATTTCCATGACATACTAACAATGAAGACTCGTGAATATATGACATGCCCTGTTTAATAAAATTACATTAAAATTTGATGTGTAATGTAAATTTCAAAAAACACTTACCTTAATAAGGTCGTGGATGAGGGAAGCAATGAACATATCATCTAATTTAATATCTTCGTTTTCAACTATGTCCTATAAAACATATGACATATATTTTCTTTCTCACTCTTTCTTATTATCTTATTATCTAAACTTTTAAAGTCGATTTACACTATATACGTAACTTTTATTTATGTACAACATACATATGGTAGAGAGCGCCAATGATCGATCAAAATTAAATGTTATCAATACAGTATATACTCTTAATTTAAAGTACCCCGCACAAAATTATAGAATTTTGGCTCTCGGTGAAATTGGCTGAAACTTTAGTATATTATAGTTCTTGATTCACTGATCAAGTGTCCATAGGCACAAAGCTTGAAAATGACTGGTTTTTTTTGTTATAGCCGTTTGAAGTTTTATTTTATTAATACTTCGAAATCAAGTTTCAAATTTTATTTTAAGGCATTAATAAAATAAAATTTTAAACGGCTATAACAAAAAAAAAGATCATTTTCAAGCTTTGTGCCTGTGAGCACTTTTGATCAGAGTCAAGAACTATATAACATACTAAAGTTTCAGGCAATTTCACCGAAGGCCAAAATCCTATGATTTTATGCGGGTCCTTTAATTATCCCAGATATGACTGCGCCGAAAAATTCGGACATTCCTATATATGAATGTTTCGGCTCTTCATCATATTTATATTATTAGCGTCTCAGATCGATTGTGGTTAATATCCGAATGTTTCGGCGCACTATCACATTTAGGATAATTAAATTTAAATCAAGAATATATATATATATATATATATATATATATATATATATATATATTGTATTTATAACNTTATTTCTTATTTTATTTATGTATATGATAATATATTGAATATTCTTGTATATATGTATATAATATATTAATACTATATTATTTGGAGATACGATAGTGTCTCGGCGCTAATAACTAATAGGATGTCATCATGATTATAATATGACGTACATAAAGACTTCCTTTGGCACAATAGTCGGTAATTAACAATATCCTCATCGGCTCCACGCACGCTCCGATAAAAGAGTTGAGATTGCCATGTCTAATTTCACGAAGAATGCGCATCTCCTTCATAACATCCCGTGAAATGTCTTTTTTCTTTGAGAATTTTAACTCCTTTATCCGTACCATTACACCATGGTAATGTCCAGTTTGCGCAAACACTTGGCCGCCACATCTCGACTCATAGGACATTGCACTAACTAAACTTAACTGTAATCGAAAGAAATTGATTTCTTACATCATGCATCAAGAGGTCAACACACGAACAAGCACTTTGTCATCCATCTCAATTGCGATAATACTCGCGCTATTTACCTTACTAGGGGAGGACATCATGTTATCAAGATGGGAATAACCATGTATTTCATTCGGATCAATCTTCCAAAGCAATCCTTCTATCTCCTGTTCTATTTTCCATCTTCGATATATGCTCACAGTAACTACTATGGCGCAAAACAATAAAATAGCTAATGCTGCAGCGACAATGATACTGCGAAGATGTGTGTCATCCTTTGGACAATGTTCATTGAGAAAACCACACCCAGGTTCTGCTTCAGGTTTATTTTTACCGGGCCAATCTATAGCGCCTGGCCAAGATTTATACACCTATATTATGTAAATATGTTGTATTTAACATATTCAACATCATTACAGAACTTTTAATTTTTATAATTCAATGATTTAAATATGGAATGACCGGTTTTTTCTATTTTCGAATTGTCGTAAAAATTTTTCAAACGCTATAAATAACTCACTCACTAGAGTTTCACCCTGCTGGAATTGACCTACAGGCAACATCTGATAATCACAAGAGAAGTTATCAGTATGGAATGGTTCTTTTTTCAAAGCAAGTACTGAAAAGTTTCCTTCCGAGTCTCCAAATTTATCCAAATTTATTTTTGCCCCACTCACACCTAACAAACAAAAAGATCTTAACAAAGATATCTTTAGACGATCTTCAATGTTTAAAAACAAGGAAGAGATCCACTCAAGAATTATATCAATTCATTTTTGATCTAATTGCTCTCCTCTCGTATTATAGACATGTCGAGTATTAGATTATGCGAACCACTTGATATAGATTACTCGATATAGATTATATCTACTTGATATGATTATAGCTACTTACTGTAATATGTATGTCTTTTGATAATCGTCTCGACTATAAGAGTGCCATTTTTGGCCAATTCTTCGATAGAATGATTCGGATAAGCTCGTATTAATTGGTCTAAAGCTTCCGCGTATAACTTGACAGAATCGTAAAGATATGCCGCGTAAATAGATACATACTGAAACAGAGATTAAGCATATAATAAAAATAACGTAGTACGAACATTTATCCACGATTAATTCACTATCTAAAAATACCTTTTCAAACTTTTTGAGAAGTTCAGGAACATGGAAATTAAAGGGATCTATGGTACTATAGTGTCGGACCTTTTTGGTAAATTCTTCATAATTGCTCGTCGGCGGTGTCGACACTACGACCATCAGTGAACGTGCTCTCTTCAGAAAATCCTTCGGCTCAAGACAATTTTTCAAATTATTGTAGTGATCGGGTTCTGTATCAATAATAATAAATTATTACTGTTGTGAAATCGAGACATAACTGCTAGACTTTTTTAGATAATAAATCTTTAAGTTTTTAATTAAAAAATGTGTATGCATATACAATAATTTAGTTTTGAATTTATCAAGAGATTAATTTTGTAACATTATATTTGTACGATATAAGTAGCATAAGATTCTGATGATTACGCAATAGCGATGCTACTGTTCACCGACATAAACGTTTGATAAGATTCCCTCACTTACTCCACAAATACTTCTGTGCTTCACGTTGCGAATACGTCATCATGTCCACATATATTACCATATACTCTCCGTTATCCAGCAATCTTTGGCCTTGCATTGAATTCATCATATCTATCAGTGACATTGGCGTTCCCAGGAAGATGTAAACTGAAGCAATAATCATAAATATTTCGTATTGAATGGAACAAAGAATATTAGGGGAATTGTTATGTAACTGTTATATAAATAAAAATGTTTTTCTTCAATATGTTATGCATGTGTACAAAATAACTATAATTATATTATATTTGTTAATATAAATATTATGTATAATATATATATATATATATATATATATATATATATATATTATATACATATATAAAATATATAATATCGGTTGAAAATATTGCATCACCCTTCAAAACAAAATAGAAAATGTAAGTAAATGATTAAGTTCTTCACTTTCTTTCAAGTTGTTATGTGTATAAAGCGATCCAACTTAAAAAAAAAAAAGAATATTGTCTATTATTCGGCCTAAAAAATTACTTAATACACAGTTATTACAAGCTTGTTTTAATACAATTTGAAATGTGTCATATTATTAATATTTTTAAAAATAGTAACGTTAGTTATAAATATTTTTTATCTATAAACGTCAACAACATATGTTACGCAAATGTATTATTCATCTTCTCTCTACAATCATGTTTGTGTCATTAGTAATCAAATATCACCGATAACTTAAAAAAACTGCTATTAATAGAATAGTCATCTGAGGTGTTTTTATATCCCAGCGGCGAAAAAATGTGAATTGTTTATTTTTTATGAATCTTTAAATATGTAATTCCATCGAAAACTCGCAATAAAAAAGCGCGTTGTGTATATCTTTATTTTTTAGAAACACTCATAATAAACTACATAACTGCTTATGCATATATTCCGTTTAATATTTGTTTGGGTTCTACTTACTTTCTTTCAAAAAATTATATATGTTCTCAAATAATAAATTGAAAAACAATTGATGATATACTTGAGCGTGTTAAGAACATGTCATGTGCAATATTGAAAGCAAATAAAAGCTATTAATATTTGAGATTTCATTGCTAATTTTAATTTTAAATTTTAACGACATCAAAGCATAAAATAACAGTAATAAAGTCATTAAGACAGTAATAAAATTTGATAAAATGTACGTCTTTTTTTATTTAAGTAATGATTTCCCTGTTTCTGTAAGTGATGCGATACTTCTTATAAATACTATAAACATAAAATCTATGTATTTATATTGTTTTTTTTTTTCAAGTTGAAAACGATTCTTGTTTATGAACGTCCTTAGTGAATATATATTGTAGTCTATAAGTACAAGTGGATTTGAACTTGAAATCGACGAAATCCAGATTCCAAGAGACGATCGCTGAATTATAGATAGAATTCAAGAGACTCATATTTGATCGCAGCTTTTCGATCTGCTCCGATGAAAAGTTTCGGCGATCGTGTCTCGCAATCCGGCGTAAAAATAAATAAAGAAATATGAACTGACTGCGGGTCATATTTTTCGTCTCCTGTATAAGTTGGAACCATACGCTGACTTGGCAGCACGGTAGTCTCTCTTCGCAGCACGTGTGTCGATCCTCGACGGTCTTGTAGTGGTTTACGGTGAGATTGTTCTTAGCCGCCTGTTGCTGAAGTGAACGAGCGACCGTTGACCAGGCGCGCTCGGTTACAATCGAGAATTTGTTCCAACCATAGTGCAGCAGTAGGGCGATCACTGATTTAGTTACTTGCGTGTCCGGCGGCTCGGTCCTTACGAAGGTCTTCACTTTCGAAGCCTTGTAATCTGAACATTTCTGCAAGTAGAACGATCGTCGTGTATTCGCGCGGCATTATTCGACGGATTATTTCCGCCTTCGTTATTGCGATTCCACACCGAAAGTCTTATCTCTAATGATTTGTTTAGCCTTTCTTAAATGGCGGGGAGATATAAATCAATTCAAATTCGTTGGATCACAAACCATTTATTTAACGACGCCGCGACACGTTTAATCAAATTCATTATGTTCGCGATTATCACGTCTGCGTACATCAATTTATAATAGTACACAAAGATCCCTATAAATATATATTCAGTATATACAGTTGGAAATCTATACATCTTATTGCGTAAGATATTTAAATGCACATTTGGATCAATGGATTGTAAATCTATAGTAAAAACTTGAAACTCTTCAGTACTGAACTACAGGAGTACATACATAAACTTTGAAAATTGAGAGAACAAATATGAGAACACGCGTAAGCTTTTCTCTTACGTAATCTTTTTTTCGTACATTTTTTTACTTTAAAGTACACTCTTAAATAAGAGAAAATAGAGAATCATGAAAAAAAATATAACTATTTTGATGACAGATAATCGATTGGATAATTTATAACATATAACTGCGTCGTTCATCGATTCCTGTAATTTCAGGGATTTGTAAGAGGGCAATTGCAACGTGGGAAGAAACACGTGATGCAGTCCGCCCTTTTCTTTGAAAGTGAAGGAACGCTCACGTGGAACGCGTGCATGATTCGTACCTACGGCGCCCGGATTGCTTGGCACAACGAAAACGAGCGTAGCCGCAAAGGAGAAAGAAAAAAAAAAGGGGGAAGAAAATAAAAGAGAAAACGGATCGTCGCGAAGGGAAAGAAAAAAGAAGAGGAATGGAACAGGAGGAGGACATGAGCCGAAATGAGACAAGAGGAAGAGAAAGAAAAGGAGAAAGAGACAGAGATGTACCGGCGAGTAACGCGGCAAAGTTAGCTGCGTTACTCGAGTGCCATGGTGTGTGGTGCGGTTAAATATAAACCCGAAGGCGAAGGAGGGCAGATGTATAAAGAAAAGAGCAAAGAGAAAGAGGAGGAGATGAAGAAGACGAAAGAAGAGGAGAAGTGGAATGAACGAGGCAAGTCTCTCTCTTCGCGCGCACTTACGTATCTAGAAAAGAGGTGCATGGGGCGGTTGAAATGTGACATGCGTTCTTCATTAACATATAAATTAAACGTGACAGTCGTGAGGGTCAGTTCTTCTTTAGCGACCACCGCTGAGCCGCGCCACTCCTTTCATTTTTTTTTGCAGATTACCCATCCTTCTTTATCCGTGGGAATCTGGGATGTATAATAATAATGCCTTTCAGCGGCATGATCGCGGCAAGTATAATGCAACACGTCCACTCATCGTCGATTTTTCATTAACAATCAGTTTCTGGTAGCCCTTGGCCTAACTTTAAATGACGCACAATATATGTGAGTCAAGAGCGCGAAAGAAAGAGAGAAGTAAATATATTGCCGAAAGTAAATACTTCATGTCGTGACTAGTATTATATTATCGATAGCAGCGGATTTTTATCTATCATTGCAGATATTTCTTTCTCATTAAATTTTATTTTTATATTTTACAATAAAAAGAAATAAATCATTTATTAATAAATTATTGATTATATCTAAACGTCCAAAATAAATTGAGGATAATGATTCTCGCTATTACTAGGCGCAATAAAATTTAGCGATTCATCAATATATCACAAATTGTAAGATTCGTAAAATAATAAAGTAAAATAATTTCTAATATATATCCGTATCATTTTAAGTATTTTTTGCATAAAACCGAGATTACGAAATAAGAGGTAAACTGTGAATCACAATTAGCAGATATCAACAGAAATTGGTATATTTTACTAATACTCCACTAATATTTCACATTTCAATGTCTTGCTAAGTTTTCCTCTCCGCATAACGAGTCTGCTACCATTTTCGCCTAGCTCTTTTTCTTGACATTGACGCATCGATAATTTCTAGACAGAGAAACACTTTTCAGTCAACTCTTGCGAGAGTGATATATCATAAAAAAATTAGCTTACGCAGACCCACGTGCCGCGATTATAAACTGGTGACTAGTTTCCCAGCAATAGCTTCGTTGTCAACTGGTAGGAGAAACCGCGTACACATTTGTCTTTCTTGTGAGCTGTGAATAGAAAAGAGAGCTGAAACGGGTCAGGTTTGTTTATCGGAACCTGAACTTCCCGCTTTTTCTCTCCGCCTAGTGGAATCGGTGGCATCTACGATAAGCGAAACTAATCTGATGCACTCGAGTCGATTAGCCTAGTTTGTAGACACTAATTTTAGAATTATAATTTCATGTGAACTTTTCAACGTGCAATGTTTCGTTACGGTAACATTTCAATGCACTTTGAAAATCTATAATATGTAAAATCATTTTCAAATTAATGTTTCACCCACGAATTAAGCTACCAACTCGAGCTGATGATATATCCTGCGTTTCACGTGCTAATTGTGACCGACCTGTTTATTTTGGTTATCTCGTAGAAAACATATCTAAGATTTATATGTATAGACGAAATAAGAAGCAAACTATCTGGAACTAAGTGATGAATTTCAACATTAGCATATTTCAATATATTTCTTTTGTTTTGAGATAATTTTTTTGTGTTTTCTTACTAAAGTTTATTTACTAAAAATTTTCCGATTTTACTATTCAGATCTCTTCATTAATAATAATTTCGTGATTTCAATTTCAAATAAATACTGTGATATTGTACGATTCTCATAGAATAATGATAAATGTATTATTATTTTCAGTAATTGCCACGTTATTCTTATTTTATTTTTTCTTCGAGCTGAAGTGGTCGCGAGAATATACTTCGGTTACATTATGTCACTCTTCTCGTTATACAAACCGCTCCCGAATGGCTCTCTCATTAAAAGTTTGTTTATCTTTTCGTTAGGGAAAAGGACCCGTGAATTGACCCTCCATTCAAAGTGGTTATCCTACTTTGTGAACTTCTTAGTGGCTCCTCCCTCTTGTGGAGCGGAGGCAATACGGCCTAGTTTGTGGACGAGATGCTGTATTTGGAGAGGTAAGCTTTGGTCGTTACTGGCTTGGCGTGATATTATTCTGGGGTCCCACTTGGCTCTATATATATATATATATACGAAACCACTTTGAGGGAGCTTAGAAGACTTGAGAGTTCTCTCTTTTTCTCTTTCTCTTTCTTTCTCTTCGTGATACAACAAGCTGATTTTATTTATTGGTCGATTATGTTTGGTTGTGCAACGACCGTTGGAAAAACAATCGAGGAAATCCTATTTCTTTAGACGATCATTTGTGAACAACTGTACATCCTTCATTTTGGCGATTGACGTGCCAATCTGATAGCAACATACCGTCGCTTTTCACCTCTCGTGCTAAATAATCATTTAATGTTATGTTTATAGCTTTCGCTACGTTTTCTTAATCGTTAAATAATTAATTATCAGGAGATACGGTAGAACAAGCGCAGCGATATCGAAGCGTGAGACCGGCCGTGTATTTTTACGCGCGAGCTGCCTAGTTTTTCTACAACAATAACAGCAATATCCCCATGACGATGCTCATATTTGTTTTATTTAACCAGCAAATACAGAAATTCTAATGTTTTTCTCATGTAGTACAGATCTTCAAGAGAGACTAAAGAATGCCCTAACACTGATAAGATTGAATGAAAAAGAATCTCAGACACGAATTTTATAATCTCTTTGAAACCGCATCCCCTATCCTAGAAATCTTGAGAACATTCTTATTGTCATGAAGGAACGTTCTCTGGGATAAAGTGTGCACGACGAGAATCACTTGGCTGGATTTTACGATACGTTTCTCGGAAAATTATATCGGATTTGTGTCAACATCCTTCAATTATACCATGACACAACCTACAACCTCGTTCTAATTCCACAAGTTTTTGTCGCAAAATGATTTTTTGAAACGACTCACGATGTTGGTTTGCGTTAAATGCGACCGCTGTAAAGCGCCTTGGTATCTGCTTTCAAAAAAAAAAAAATAAATAAAAAACGAACAATTGTGGAATTCGTTCGCTGGCTGCAGCTGGCTAGCTTTAACAATTTCTCGATTTGCATCATAGATTTATCATCGCAGCAAATAAGAGTAATCGCTCGCCTTTTGAAATGATTACTGGAGGTGATTACGCAATTTTTGGTGTTATAAATAACAGGATGTGCTAATTCGTCATCTTAAGATATACATATATCGAGTCACGCGTAAAAATTGTGCCAAATGAGTGTCGATTATGATTCCTTTGTACACGACTCCTCATTGATATCGATCAATTTAAGTATCGCGCAAAAAAACATTCTTGCAAAATTTGATAGCGAACTCATATCATTGCAATACATCGACTGATATGAAAAAATAAGTGCCCTTTTCGAATACACGAGAGGAATACGGTCAATTATACTGTCCAACTATTTTCAAATTATTATATTTTTGAAAATAAGAAATCATACCGAAACAAAATGCATTTTAAAGATAAAAATTAATAAAAGTATAAAGACGCTTGTGCTAATGTTAAAACAATAAAACATTGTATTGAATAAGATCAATGATCAAGCCAAAGGTAATTGACACAATTACATTAATACTCAATCGAACATACAAATTAAAAGGAAAATATACAATATGTAAATATAAATATAAAGATGTTTCAGGACCATCGGTTCTTCTTCAGTTATTAGATGATAAAATATTAAATTCGGTGAGACATTTTCAGATGTGTGATTGTAATATAAGACTTACATGAAAGCAGGGATCAGGAAATTTAATTAATATTTTATCACTTAATGTATAATTGAAAAAGGATTGGTGATCCCTGCTTTCATATAAATTTTGTATTAGAATAACACATCTGAAAATATCTCATCGAATTTTATTAATATTTTATTACCTGATGTATAACTGCAGAAGGACCGCTGGTGCCNAAGAAAAATAATGCCAAAGAAATCAAAAACATCGATTTCGAGAGTAGTATTCATGACTGTGGCGACAATAAATTATTGTTTCTAAATTTTGTTAATGCAAAAATATTAATTTTTATAAAAACAATGAAATATTGAACAAGGTCAATGATCGAGCAAAGTAGTTGACAAAATTAAATTATTATAATATTCAATCGAACATACAAATTAAATATAAAAGGAAAAAAAAATATATATATATATATTTTCCTTTTATATTTAATTTGTATGTTCGATTGAATATTATAATAATTTAATTTTGTCAACTACTTTGCTCGATCATTGACCTTGTTCAATATTTCATTGTTTTTATAAAAATTAATATTTTTGCATTAACAAAATTTAGAAACAATAATTTATTGTCGCCACAGTCATGAATACTACTCTCGAAATCGATGTTTTTGATTTCTTTGGCATTATTTTTCTTAAAATTGTGATGTGATAGCTGAATTTAGTCGGATTTATATTTAGCAGACAAAAACACACACATAAAAAAAATAACGTTATATTGGTGTTGCAAAAATAAATCGAATTATCGGACAGTATCAAATTTGTAACGATATCTAAATTATACTTATTTTTATATCATCTTGCTTTTTGAGAACAAAGTATTCTTTTTCATTAATTATTACCAAGATATTATTATTACAAGTCAAAATAATGTCAAAAGTTCGTCGTAGATTGTCAGGACATTGACATTCACATTATTTAAACCGTTTCATAAATGGATGAAGAATGATGTGGTGCGTCTTAACTTGTACGCATTTCACATAATCGACGTGTTTGGTATATTTTTCAATCGTGTAAATCAATTCTCATTACGTCTTTATTCTGTAAAATGGAATGGAAATAATTTTCTTGGAAAGGAAGAGGTCGAACACTTGTCGGAATATAAAGTAATATTATTTTTATTACTTTCATATACACGTATAATAACTAAAAAGCTAATGAATAATTTTTATCAAAATAATAGATAATTTTTCATATTATCACAATTTTTCATAAAAAGATTACGTATAGATTACACACTAAAAGAATATTTTATGTACAATATATTCTCTTTTTTTTATAAAAGAATACGTGTATGATGCTATTTAGAAATAACTTTATTTTATAAGGATTTTTATAATCAAAAAGATGCAGAAGCATGCAGATAGCAAGAAAATTGTTTCCTAGAATTCATGAATATAAAAAGATTGATGACCACATCCAGTTAATAACGGCTATTAATTTTTGGCTGCCGAAGCTTAAATATAAGGTGTCCCATTCTCACTAAATTATTCGCAAATTACACATTCTATCGGCAAACTTAAAATTTATTTTACAAAATTTAATGCAAGACTACTATTCAGCATTATTATTACAATTTTAAAGATTAATAAAAAATAGATTATATAAAATAATGTTAGGATTTAAAAAAAATTCAAAATAAAAATTATATGAAACTAAGTACAAGATCTCATAATTTTGAGGTTTAATATTCCATGCTGAACAATTTTGTAATGAACTAATGATACTTATTTATTTTTAACTTAAGATGTTTAAATACCTTAAATTAATGGCCAAAAAAAGAATTACTTTGATAAATTCAGTCATTTCAGTCATAATACAGATTAGTAGGGTAACTCTGTTATATAGAGTAACACTGCTATTTATTATCTCTCTACACTTATGTATCACTAAATAATCTTTTGTAATCTCTACAGTTATTTTATGAGATATGATATATAAATGCGCTAATTACTATCTTAACATCGATTTACTTAACGGTTTTATTTAACTTAAATAATATTAACGGTAAAAAACTAAAATCATAACATAACATTAATATAACATAAAGACATATAACAGTGTGGTTATATATAAATATATCCCTTTTATTTAAATTATGTAAAAAATCCTCATTCTTTCTGATTTCTGCGGCTTAAATATCGCCGGAGTTACTCTAAATGGATTCATTACTTACTATTAAGTTTCATGATGAAACATTCAATGAATGATGAAGTAGATATCCGATATATCGAATCTAAATATCTCGAACTGATATAATACATTTATTTATAATTATAAAATTACGTTATCATTAGGCATTTTTTTCCATCATTATTTATTTGGTCAGAAAAAATTAATGATATAGCGGATCATTTCACGATAAATTGCGATATTAATACTCACGCATGTAATTTATTTCAGTTATATTATCGCTAAAAGTATTTTGTAAGCCTTTACAAAGTTTTTTTCAGATCAATACATTTTCGCTAATTAAGTTGCGTATCGTTTATTAACCTTCGACAATATATCAGTGTAGAGTAATTTAAAATGTTGGTTGTATCCATCTTGATGGTCATAATAATTTTGAAGTAAAATGTTAAATTATAATTAACTAACTCACAAGACGGTAGCAATGACGATGATTTTGCTTTTACGGAATCATCAGTTTCCTGTGGCAAAGGTCACACAATCGGACATGGAGTGTTTCGAGGTCACCGATGGAACATCTTTAGAGGTATCATGTCACGTTATTATACAGAGGAAGTAAAAACATTTTTATGCTTAACTCAAGAATAATCGTTTAGGATAATTTTTACACTTTCTGAAGCAAGAAAAAGCTCAATCAATAGTAGTTTTCTTTATTAATTGAAAATCCACATGTTTTTTTATTTCTCCTTAGGTTTTTTTTCGAATTGAGTATACACATTGCATGTACATTACATAATTAATAATAATGACTTTTTAATTGAAATGTAAAATCATCCCAAGTGATCGTTTATATAATAAAAAAAAATAGATGATTTCTCGAGTTAAAGTGGCAAAAGGATGGAAATATCCATCTTTTAATAAGCGATTAAAAGATAATTGATTGAAGAAATAAAAAATATCAAATTAAGAATTCTGTAACCATCACTTTATAGTAAATTTCCTCACTTCGTTTTAAATTCCTGTATATACAGTGTAGATAAAACAAAAATGCCAATTGGCGCGATAAAAGTAATCGAAAAAAAGATAAAAATAGAGAAAATATCGCATATAAATATGAATATATATTTTTTCATATTAAAATATATACACATATACATACACATAAATAAACATATATGTAACGTATATAATATATATTACAATATACGAGTGCATAAGGGTGTATAAATGTATAAGTTTTTCCAACACATACACAGATGACACTGTGTCTTATAGAATTTAAAGGTCGACAGGAGTGACAGGCCAACTAATTTATACCTCATTTGTGATACAGCTACGATTTTTCATAACTGATTTATTAGGAGAAATATGGTATAAATGGCATAAATGACCCATGATTTTTCACACATTAGTGAAAGGCAACGGTTCGTAGGCTGAGATATATAAAATATAATATGATGAATAAATTCTTTATTTATAGAAGCGATACCAGAAAAGTCATTTTAATACACCAAGTGGTACAGAGTTTTATGACATGTGCGAAGCTATTCGTAATGCCAAACAAGAACGTAAAACATATGCAATTAATAAAAAAAAGAAAATGAAATAAAAACTCTAAGAAAAAAAAATGTAAAAAAATCTTTATACAATGTCAACAAAAACATTTTCGAAAAGATTAACATTAATTTTGATACAGATTTATACTAACAATAAGTTAAATTTATGTTTTATGTTGATATATATATAGCCAAAGTATCAAAATTTCGTACATTAAAAAATTAAACACTATATATATCTCATTAGGGGGTGGCGTAATTAAAAAAAGAAAACTATCTGACTGTTTTGGGACATCTTGTATTATAAAAGCTAATCAGGATGTAATTGGACAAATTATCTGATAAAGTTACATTTTTTCGATCATTTTTCTATAAATTTCATGGATTGTATGATTTTATATACACAATGAAATACTCTTTCCATTACTTATTTGATAAAAACTATTAAATTTAATCCCTATTAAGTGTATATAAGGAAAGAGCTTATTGTTTATTGTGTGACGATATCTTCGTCCGCCATATTTCGCGACAAGCTGACGGAATGTACCCACATATCAAGTATTTGTACATATATCAACATATTCGAAATCTTTGTCACGAAGGACGATAGGACTTCTAAATCTGCCAATTTCTTATGCTGTTTCTTCACACAGCAGGGAATTTAAAGGCAAACAAAGTAAGCGCATCTGTTATTATGTAGCGTATTGGACAATTCGGTTAATCCGGTATTTTAATTTCTGATGTTACAGATACCTAACAGAATCTTTTAAACCGATAAAGATGTATATTTATAAACAACATAACAGTCAACAGCAAGGAACAATATTTTGCATACGGAGAAGGTTCGAGAAATGCGAACAACCAAACACAGGATCGTAAGGTCAAGAAATAAAGACACTCGTTTGCCAGCTCTCGTATAGAGCAGTCATTTTTGTACTCTGCGCGGAAAATAATAAAGACTTGTAATATTCCGAATGTGTGTCCGAATTGTTACACGAGATCATCTTCCGTCTGATTAACTATCCAATTTAACTAACACAGCCGACTCATGCTCGTTGAATTAGAGACGCACGCAGACGTAACGCTAAAATTGTTGATCCCGACGTTGATCGCGGATAAGAAAATTTTACATTTCCTTTATACGGGTGTGGACATGCTAAAGTGTGGACGTCCGATTGAATTTGAACAAATCGGTGGTGCAACATGCAAGAGACGATGATAGCAGACGGAACAGCAGCGGATGAACAGCTGGAATTAGAAAGACAGGCATTGGAGCGACAACGAATGCAGCTAGCGAATTCGCAGGCGATGGCGAGGCGGCTGACAATTGATGACACGGATTTTTTTGGCGCTGGGCGCAGAGGTGAGTCATGTAGGCATGATAATACTAGAGTTTACATTATAATATAATTTCCCACGGATCCGGAACTTCGGTTATGCAATTAGTCCGCGGTATACAGTCGAGGTGCGCGATTACCATGAATCCACCCGCGGAGCGCGCTTAACGCTAAAATTGTATATAATATAAAATCGTTTAATCCATGATATTTTTCGATCAAAAAATGATCGAAAAAATTCGTTAAAGACATATCTTTTCCGTTGCAACTATTTGAAATGTACCATTACAACAAATCCCATATGCAATGTTAATTTTTTGATATCGATCTTTTTATTCAATCATTGCTAAAGGACTTGTACGTTCTGAAAGATCCAATTTTATATGTTATTACTTAATGTTTTTCGTTTAATCAAAATAATAAAATAAGAAAAATTCACAATAAGAGTTAACGTGGTAATTGATGCGTATAAAATTCAAATTATTAGTATTAATTAATTAAACATTCATATATTCGTAATGCAATTAATCATAATACAATATTATGTATTCGAACGTTTCGATCCTCTCTATATTGGGACCATCCTCAGCGATGAAAAACAAAAATTTAAATTTTAACTATCATTAAATCTTGACTAAATCAAATATCGGGAAATCGTAAAGTATCACTTTGTTTGTTTAATCCTGACATTAAGAAGCAAGAGTCAGGATTAAACAAACAAAGTGATACTTTGCGATTTCCCAATATTTTTATGCCTATAATTAAAAAATAGTTTCCCCTCATCAATATCCCCCCCTCCCATCTAGTGATTTCCTTTTTCTTTTCTTCCAATATATATAAATACTATCTCGGAAATTGTTGACAATGTCACTGTAATTACACGAAATTTCGTACATAATAGTCTTACCATTGTATATAATATTTTTCAATTTACGATAATATTCTTTTAACAAAATAGCATCGCATTATTGTATTACATTGATAATTGTAAAAACACTGGTAAGTTTTTATAATTAATAAATTAAGTACACTCGAATGATAATAACTTATAGAAATTTGTTTTATTAGAATCTGATGATCCCGTGTTTTAACATACAATTTATCAAGAATAAATTCTTATTTTCACTGTAAAAGAGACAGGATTAATTTTGGAATTTTGTATTGTGACATTCTAATGTGCTAATTTAGTATTTAACATTTGCATTCTCTTAATTGTATTGGATAGTCACGAAACATGTAATTAATTTTAAATATATAACTTGTGCGAAAAACAACTTGCGTATGTGGCTGTATGCTCCTTCTTATTTGTGTGTTATATAATAGTGATTTTTAATTGAAGTATAGAGTCATTCTAAATGATCGTTTATAAAAAAATAGATTTCTCGAGCTGAAATGGCAAAAGGAAATATCTATCTCGGTTAACAGATAATTAAAAAAAAAAAATTGAAAAAATAAAAAATGATAAATAAGAGTCTGTAACTGTTATTTCTCTTCATAGTAATCTCCTCATTTCGTTTTATATTTCTATACCTACCAGTGAGTACACGAGTTCATTTTTTTTAATCGAGGTCGTTGATATTTAAAATTATAGAAACTATATTTAGGCAGAATTTATATTCATCGACGGACGTATCTATACATAGAACATCAGTATATTTACTTAATTTGTGCTGCATATTAATTTATTATGTCACCATTCCAATCTTGTTTTAAGAGGCTGTAAGCAATAAGCCTTAAGAAATTGACTAATCATAGTTGAATATGAGAAAAATAATCCACTAAGGTTAGTGTGCACAATTTTTTATAGCTTATGGCTTACGGCTTCTTAAAGCAAGTATTAGATGAGGAATCTGGGTGTTAGAAATCGATCGTTGTGCGTTACAATTGATGTGATTTACTCTGTGCCTTTGAAGTTAAAATCCTGTCTTCATAATCTCTTTTACAGTGAAATTAAGAATTTATTCTTAATTGATAACTTGTATAGTGACTAGTTTATTGTAAAACACGGAATTATCAGATTCCAATAAAACAAATGTCTATAAGTTATTATCATTCAATTAATAAGATAATTATAAATATACTTAATTATAAAAACTTACCTGTGTTTTCACAACTATCAATATAACATAATAATGCGATGCTATTTTGTTAAAAAGAATATTAGCGTAGATGGAAAAATATTATATACAATTGTAAAAAATCACTTTTACAACATGAACTTTTAATTAAACATTTATTAGTGACTAGTTTATTGTTAGAGCTAGCGCGCATGCGTGATACAAGATTCGTTTGTCCCACGAATTTTGCAACACTACCCCCCAACTCTGACAACCCCTATCCCTGTCAGCTAAGATAATATCCCTTCACGGGATAGTACGAGCTCCCTCCATTACTCGCGATACTGGGGGCAGATTTTCAGTGTGAAAGCTCCTTTTTGCCCGCATCTAAAACAAAATTCCGCCCTTCGGGATTGAGTGCATGCTGAATAACGATGCTGGGGGCTACTGCAGTTGCAGCACTCATCTATTCATGGCCGCACTCATCTATTGATGCTGCTTCTGATATCCCGTCGTATCGGGGATGATCTGCTTGGAATACGAGGTCTGGCAGATGTAAAGGTCTGACCAGATCTGCTTGCTACGGCCCACCGGTAAGTCGTGAAACCGCTCCGGTGATGGGCTTGGTAGGAATTTAGGGAACATGTCCAATTCCATTCCTGCGAAAATTGGGGCGGCAAATTCACGCGGCTGCGACCTCGGTTCCGGCCCCTCACCATCTTTAGCATTTCGGCGCGTTCGAGCTTCTCTTGCCAACCGGAGGCTTCAGTCTGGGTCCACGCATCATGTTTCTGGTCCGTTCCTGGCACGTTCAGCAACCAAGTAGTTTGAGTCGTGGCATTCCGTAAGGCGAACCAGTTTCTTATGATCGCTCCGCGCGTAGTACAGTCGTGGTACCTCATAATTCTGTCCACATCATCCAATTCTTGCCAGAACCTGGGGTACTCTTCGTGGATCCATTTGATGAGATCCTGATATTGTACAAACAGTTGGAGGAACGCTTCCACCATCCTCGATATCCTACCTTGGTTTATGGTATCCAACGGGTAACTGGTCAAAGAAACTAGAAGTGAGAGTGGGTTCACCCTTAACCATAATAGGGCTTCAAATATAAACCTTTTCTAAAGGGGTATTGTCTAAGTTATTGAGTTCATACACTACTCGCGACAGAACTCGATTGACTCGAAAAGGACCCTGAAATTTTGGCGACAGTTTCGCGGCAATGCTCTGTGCTGCCGACGATAAGGTATGTTGTCGCCTCAATACTAGGTCTCCATCTCATAAACGCGATCTCTCCTTCGAAGGTTATAATAGTAACCTGTTTTTGGTCTGCTCTCTCTGTAACCCAACTATGTAGCGATTGCAAAGACTCCATACGCTCTGACCACTCTCGACATGTCTCGAGGCTTAACTTCGATGATCGCAATGTCGACGCAAAGAATTGTCGGGATCCAGTTCGCGATCTAGATTTAAGAAAACGGGTGCCAATAGAGGAATGATATGCCGTATTATAAGCAAAAGTCGTTTAAATGTATACGTTTCATTCGTGATAATCGCGATCCAAAAAGGATATAATTATGGTCTTAAGAACTCTATTAACCCTCTTCACCGGATTCGCCTGCGGGTGGTAAGGTGGCACACTGTCGTGTGCTCGCAAAGTATTATTAACGAACTCGGTGCTGTTATTATTAACGAATTCGGTGCCTCGGTGATAGCCGGACCACTCTTTTTCGGCAAACGCTAAATCAGGAAATAAAGATTTCTCGGGAGTTGGCGGAGCGCGGTATCGAGTCGCGGCGTCGTAGCTCACTTCAAGCATTATCATCCACTCTAAGAAAGCGAAATCGTAAAACTTGTCACGTCGCACAATCATCTGTAATCGCGGCAGCATATTTCGGTGTACGTAATTCAACTGTCCAGTTAAACTCTAAGGAGAATTCAATCGGTCGAACAAAGCCTGCGTATGCATGCATTAGATAATCGATGATTAATTCATATTCCTCCTTCATACGCGGCAAAATCTCATTGGGAAACACGAACTGAAAATTAGGATCACCGAACTGTGCATACGCAGCCACGAATTCGTTCCACATCCGCCAACCCGATTATGGAACCAATACAACGCGGTACCAGATAAGAAAAATGGCAAACATTGAAAAGGGTTCTCATCCGAAACAGGGAATAAAGCGCGACTCTTGTCTATCTCTCCGCAGGAGCTGCGCATAATGAAAGGAATAGGGAACAGGGAATAGGGAATAGAGAATAAGAATTTTAACCTATCAGAAATCATGTATTATGGAATACAGTTTCTGAGCTTCTAGGTTGAAATTTTTATTCTCTGTTTCCTATTCCTGTTATTGAGCGCAGTCCCTTAAGAATGCTTCCGCATCGTTACCGTGAATGCCCGAAAACGTCACGGTATCATTTACGAAACGCATCATATACAGTGAGTACAAAAAGTGTTCGTACAGAGAAAATATTTTTTAAAAAAACTTTATTTTTAAAAAGTAAATATTGCGAGAAATGAGTCATAGAATTGATGTAGAATCGATAATTTCAACAATTTGATGTCGATTCGATGTTTAATTGATTATCATTTCTTGTTGAGAAATTAACAATTTATTTATAAAGAATAAAATAGACTGTATGTTTCTAAAATTATATATATCAAAAAGATATGGATTAATTATAGAAAATATATCATCTGAAAAATAAGCGAAAATTAAAAATTGTATTGTTTGGATTAAAAAGTATTCGTACAGTCGAGAAATTTAACTTTTAAAATCAGGAATGCATGCACAGCTCGTTTATGTTAGAACAAAATGTTATATAAATTGCTACTTAATGTTTATTTTCTACAAAGAAGAAAATAAACTTTTTAATAAAAAATTTCCTTGTACGAATATTTTTTACACTACTATCTCGCGCATAGAATTTCACGTGAACGTTGCTAAGTTATCCTTCTCATGAGGTAAACACGGAGGCGAAGAGACGCGACCCTCTCGAATCTCACGAAGGGCGCGAGGCACGTCCCCTTTCATGACACAAGAAGCCATCCCCAGATGCATTTGAATCAAAGGATGCAACGCTCCGCTGCGAATCATCCGCGCTTAAAAAGGGCAACCGTCCAAGAGCACACAATCTGCGGGTACACATCAAACTCATGTTAAAGCAACTGATCATACAAAACAGGCGTATACCCCTCGACATCTAAACCTCGCAAGAGCGCCCTTCAAGCACTCCGATGACAGGATCGGTAGATCCATGAAAATTGCAACCGTCCCTCTGACATTATACAAAATTTAAAGATATGACTTTCCCGCGACCGTTAAAATCAAGGCAGCTGCAGCGAGATCGAAAATAAAAATCAGAATAGATGTGCTTGCTGTAAATCTTCCCCCTATGTGATCTCTACGTGATCTCTACGTGATCTGTTTTATTTGAACTGTTCTGTATTCATTCGAGACGGGAACCGTTCAGCTCTACACTCAAAAATATTCAAATGTCACGAAACAATAACGCAAGGTATAGCCGAATTCAACTGTATCGAGATATAGGGACTCCAGCATACGAAATTCGTGCCCATAAACCCAGGGGTGTTTTTAACATCGATGCAACTAGTGCGATGGGTCCCAAAATCCGCGGACCCTCGTAAGCTTCAAGATCCAAGGGAGTTCCTGCATTCTTCGATGCGTGATAAATATTTATGAATTTTTTGCTGCAATATTACAGATCTATGCTGCATGTAGGAATTGCTTTAAATTAATGCTAATGTTCAAGTCTTAACTTTATCTTTGCATCGAATCTTTAGCAGCCTTAAAAACGGCCCTGCCATAAAAACGTGGCACGCGAATGTAGTTGCGCGAAACGACAACAACAAAGGCGAAGAAAGAAATGTGTAATCAGCGCGAAACAACACTCGAGACGACACGCACAACCTTTCTCAAGCTCGTACACGAAAATTCTTGAAAATGAATATTACACGGTAACCTCACCGAAATCTCAGGATTCACTCGCGATAATTTTAATATTGCTAATTATCTAAAATCACAACGTGCACAAGATATGTTAAAAAAAAGTAAATTAACACACAAAAAATATGTAGGAAAAACAGCCAAAATAGAAGAGATACAATATGACACAATAAAATAGAATTTTCCTAAATCTCTTTCGCTCTCCGAATGCACAATTAATTTAACAGGTATATACTCGGACTCCGTACGTTGAGCGAATGATTCTTCAGAACTCTCAGCCAAAGTATGAGTGTCGGCCGAGATTCCGCGGATTCACGTAGGATGTTCGGTACGGGGGTAGTACTTCTATATATAGTACGGGGGTAGTACTTCTAATCGGGGGCATATCGCGCTCCGATTGGCCCCCGTCAATCACGCGGCTTCGTATTAGTTCTTGAGGGTTGCAATCCTTACATCTTAGAGCGCAAGTACAAATTGAGGGCGACTCTAATGTCGCCTGCAATACGTACGTTCCGCGGATTGGCTCGAAAAATCCGGGAAAAGTTAACCACCGGCTCTGTATCGAAATGTCCTTCTCTCCGACGGATCTTATCTTTCTCTCTCTGGTGTATTCGGAGTTTCTCCTTTTATAGTTCTTGTTTGTAAATTGGGCGCGATACAACTCGAAACAGCAGCTGACAAAATACATAGTTATACGATTTGCGTGTCTGGGTTTTTCCGTATAAGGTAGTTCCTATCTTACTCTCTTCGTCGTTCTACCTTTTTCTTATAATGGATGAGACGAACAGATTACAAAAATAATGTTCCAGCCACTGAGCATGATTCGTCAATGAAGTTAGATTTAAATTCATGAGTTAAATTTGAACGTCACAGTGTATATTCAATATTTTCGAAAAAAAATTAAGGAAACAGAGTATAATTTTCGGTACGATCAAACGGATCAAACATTAATGAATAGAGTTCTCAATTCCTTCAGAGTATTTTATGTTTAATGGTACTTATGACCTTGTACTATTTACGTGAGATTTATATTTCAACGTGTGCCGCCGATTTTTGACGATACGATAACTTAAGAAAGTATGAAAGATTTATTCGATTTTATGTTGTAAAAATTGTGACAATATGTTACTTCTTCATTTTCTTCTTCTTATTCCCAGATGGATTTCCAATCCACTGCACTAAAATGGATCACAGTTAACATTTAAATTGAATATGTTACTTATTTTGTCAGTAATAGTGTAATTAATACGACGTTATTAGTTCAATAAGAATGCCTAGTGAGTGAATACCTAGTGAGAATAAAAATCTGAGCATAAATGTGGGATACAGTTACAGAAGAATAAATGACACTTATAGGAGGTGAAAATTGAAAAAACGTAGAGCTTTTTTACGTTTCGTTGTTCAATTTTTACTTCCTACAATTTCATTTTCGCTTCTGTCATTCTGCTCTTACATTCGATTTATGTTTCAATCTTTATTTTTGCCACAGATATATATAAAATAATAATATACAATAAAAAAAAGTATCCAGATAATATTATTTTGAAGTAACGTGATGAATTATTAGAATAACATGTTTTGAATTCAAAATAATAAATTTAAAATATATTCTTTTAATAATATCTATTTACAATAAAATTGTAAATAAAATTCAAATACGTTATTTTTATTAAAAAGTTAGNGGATCAAACATTAATGAATAGAGTTCTCAATTCCTTCAGAGTATTTTATGTTTAATGGTACTTATGACCTTGTACTATTTACGTGAGATTTATATTTCAACGTGTGCCGCCGATTTTTGACGATACGATAACTTAAGAAAGTATGAAAGATTTATTCGATTTTATGTTGTAAAAATTGTGACAATATGTTACTTCTTCATTTTCTTCTTCTTATTCCCAGATGGATTTCCAATCCACTGCACTAAAATGGATCACAGTTAACATTTAAATTGAATATGTTACTTATTTTGTCAGTAATAGTGTAATTAATACGACGTTATTAGTTCAATAAGAAGTGAATACCTAGCGAGAATAAAAATCTGAGCATAAATGTGGGGTACAGTTACAGAAGAATAAATGACACTTATAGGAAGTGAAAATTGAAAAAACGAAACGTAGAGCTTTTTTACGTTTCGTTGTTCAATTTTTGCCTCCTACAATTTCATTTTCGCTTCTGTCATTCTGCTCTTACATTTGATTTATGTTTCAATTTTATTTTTGCCACAGATATATATAAAATAATAATATACAATAAAAAAAAATATCAAGATAATATTATTTTGAAGTAACGTGATGAATTATTAGAATAACATGTTTTGAATTCAAAATAATAAATTTAAAATATATTCTTTTAATAATATCTATTTACAATAAAATTGTAAATAAAATTCAAATACGTTATTTTTATTAAAAAGTTAG
>JAANIC010001475.1:740888-753545 GCA_017607545.1 Acromyrmex charruanus
GATATAGATATTATTATATAGTAGTTATATTATAACGTATATAATATTTCAAAATTAGGCATCCATTTTTTTTTCTAAAAATTACTTTATCAAACTTATTTATCAAAAATTGTGACAACTGGCCTCGAATTTCTCTACTGCATATTTCAAACATTACAAATATAAATATTTTTAAATAATGAGACCTAAACAAATGAGAATTAAAAATAAATGAGTTCAAAATAAATTATTTAGCAATATACTAAAATTTGGAAAAAAAAACAAATAAATGTTTTAAATTAATTATTCTTGATAATTTTTAATATCAATTTTGAGATTTTGAATATTTTTGTTTTGTAAGCAATTTTAGTACTCATAAAATATAAATAAAAAGATAGTTTAGCGTTCAAAAAATTAAAAAAAAAAAAGAAAAATCCGAATTAATGTAAGTTATTTTTTTTAAAGTTTTAGGCAATTTCACTGGGTCAAAATCCTATTTTGTGCGGGGTTCTTCACTTTACTTAACAACTTCATTTTCTTAAAAGTCGTTATAAATAATATGTTTTTGGTGCAAATCATTTTAGACAACAAATTAATATTATGTCAACAATCTACAGTAAAAAAAAGAGATTTTTTTTGCCATGTCCTGCTTGAATTATAAGCATTTTGGCAATCAACTTCGTACAATCAGTCCCTATATTTTTTTTTATTATCCGACTCAATTTAAAGGTTGAAGTAATTTAAAAAAAAGTTAATTTATTCTATTAAAAAAATATATTTCAGATAATCGGTTTTAGATAATCGACATTCTGTACACAGAGAAAAATTTCCAAACTTTTTCTGATAAAAATAAACAAGATAAAAATAAACGAGTTGTAAAATCCTTCCAAAATGTAACAAACGGATTTTATGATAATTTTCATCGGGCAAAAAATCTGACCAAATATAAACGGAAATAAATTGATGGAAATGTCCGATAAAAAATATCCGATCGTTTTAAATTTACTTTTCAGATGGATAATTCAATGATATTATTTTCCGATCGATTGTCTACATTCACATATTTCTGATCAGAAATTTGCCATTAAGGGCTTCTACAGACGAGCGACTTTGTCACGCTTGAACGCCACAATCAAACGCGACTTGTTCATACGTTATATTCTATAGAAAAATGAACGCTACAGAAAAATGGACATATTTGCAATACTTTTCTCTGTAATTCTGCAGCTCCTCTTTTAAGTCTACAATGAAATTTTAAAGCGTAAAATTTAAGTTTTAAGCCTTCATCTCAAAAAAATATTCTGCCAAGCGGGAAATTCCTCTTAGCATTTCCTCTAAGTAAAAAATCTTACATTAATCTTGTAATAATCTTGCGTGTATTTATAACACGTATTCATCTATAAAAATGAGGACACATGGGCTATGATCAAAAATAAATTCCTCTATAGAAAATTTTAATAACTCAAATAGCCTTTTGAAATAAGAGGATATACAAAATACTAGCGGCATGCTTATTTGTTAGAAGAAGTTCTTATTTACAATACGCGTGCATATCAGTACATATGAAACATTCTTTTCGTATGAGAGGATTGCAATCCTAAATCTAGTACTTTATGGTTATATAAAATTCTTTTACTTTGTAGAGTATCCTCTTGTGAGGTCATATATAAATAGAAAATCCTCTGATATTAATATGGAACCGCTTAATGGCAGAATATTTTTTGGAATTTTTTTTGGATTAAATTGTTGTTTGGATTAAATTTTGGTTAAATTGTAAAAAATTGATCAATTCCAGTTAAATATGAGAAGAACAATCGAGACTATGATTGATCAATTTTTTACGACTTAAAGCTTAAGTTTTACGACTTAAAATTTTATTGCAGACGCCGCTTTAGAAGCACATTACGTTGGATGTAATAATCGATGCATTTGTATGTACATATCTTGTCGAAATATTTATTGATCGTTAGTCATTGTTACAATGTCCGTTTAATTAATTTCGCTAACTGGCCTTATTCCGCACATAGAGTCCCTGTAATATGAAGTTTGGCTACTCATTGTGATTGATATGTTTGGCCACTCATTGTGATTGATTCATTGGTCAATTCTCAACCTTCTCAAAATGGTAATTAATCCAAATATAGTAACACACATATATTCAAAGAATATACATTTCACATTTACATTATACATATATTCATACCAGATTTAGACACACATATATACAGAGTGTTTCTCCTATAAAAGAACGATAAATCTTTCGCACAGGGTCAAAATAAACTGAGAAGAAAAGTTCTCTACCATTTTCGTAATAGTTAACAAGATATTAATTACTAATTAATTACTAAAAATTGTTGAAAATTATCTTCGATAATTTTTTACTCAAATACTATCAACTTTATGGAAAAACTGCAAGAGACAAAAATTGTTTATTTTCTTTTCATAGAACTCTAAGAATTTTTTATTAACTTTTTAGTAATGTATTTTTTTATTTTTACTAACATAAGAAAATACGGTATTATAAAAAATTCTAAAAAAATTCTAAACAAAATTCTTAGAGCTCTATGAGAAAAAAAAAATAATTTTTGTCTCTTGCAATTTTCTGTAAAGTTAATAATATTTGAGTAAAAAATTATTGAAAATCAATTTTTAGCAATTTTTAACAATTAATATCTTGTTAACTTATTGCGAAAATTGTAAAATGATAGAGAACTTTTCAAGACTATCCGCGCACTATATCCAACTATTGTTCCAACTATTGATTCGCAATTGGCTATGGCTACCTGTAGATTCGTATTGACGCCGCACTTATCATGCATTACCGCGTGCTTTACAATCATATAGTTTATTGTGCATTTTGATATCTTCACTATTCCGATACAGCCGTTTTATGACGTCTGATAAATTATTATTTTTTCTATAATGTCATTCATTTCATTTAAGCGTCAACTATACAAAATACGTAGCATCGTTTGATAAATACGTGATTCTCGTCACGTTACTATCCTTGTAAAAAATGGATCGCAAAAGAGAGAAAAAATTAAAACAGAATACAGATTAATGCGGAAGAATAATAACATAACAAATAAAATTTATTCATGAGAGTGGCGTGAATTGTAGTTATTAGAAAGTGGAGTCATTATAATTATGTTGGGCAGATAATTATCTAATGTTGTTGATATTTCCGGCCCTTGAGAATTTACATCGAGATTTGAGAGATGGATAATTTTCTATTATTAGTTGATGTGCTTAGTTTATGTGCTCTACCAACAGGGGAACATACATTGTTATTCACGTTGGTCACAAACCCACTGGGACGAAATACGATATAAATTATTAGGGCTGCCCAAACTACTCGAGCTCCCTCCGCTCTGTCATTTCCTAATAGACTTGAATTTAGGCGGAACACCGGTTCTGATATTTTGATCAAAATCGTCGGTGACATTAATGTAGTCACGAATAAGAGCCTAAGTGTAGTAGGAAGAGGGGAACACGCATATCTCACACGTTCACGCATGGATTACGGAGGAGGCAGTACGCACGCACGCAAGTCGTAACCACACACATTGTGAGGCCGATGCCTTCATTTCTTCATAAATCAACAGCGCCTCTATTTATAGCTCACGCCGGACAAATAGTGATAGTTCATGCGTGATGTTGGCTGCCTCAGACGGTAGCTGTTTGAAAATGGTAGCGTTGGAGACGAACCAAAAATTTAGACATCACGATTATATCCCGATGATACTTATTCAGAATAGGATCTTTTTCGAACTATGATATTTTTTTGTCTTGATAAAAATCTTTGACTGACAATGATAATTAACCGGGGTATGTCCCCGATCGAAAAATGTGTAATCTATCTATTTTTTTTTAAGTTTCTCGCTTTCCTTTTCTTTTACTCCTATTCGGCTTCACGTGTACAGCAGTATATAAAACACTGATTGCTTTATTTGGAGAGTAATTATCTCAATAATCAATATCCTGGCTCTCTTGCGCTGGCGCATGACCGCAGAACTTTTAGAGATATTAACATTCCATATGTCGCGTCGGAACGACTCTGTTACGAGTCCGTGTTGTTTTTTTGAAAAAGAAACTTTTCCTAGAAAGTTCCGTATCGCGCGTGAGTTATTTGTGTTTTCCGATGGGATATTCCTTAGGTATTTATCCTCCTGACGAGCAGATCAAACATATTTCCTTAACGGTTTCTTTCAATGTCACGTATTTATCGAATTTTTAAGTAATTTATTTCACTTGTTTTTATGTTAACGTTGATTATAAGAAATGCAGGTTTAACTTCAAAGTCGCGTAATTCAGACGAGAAATATTTTTTTACGATTTTTCTTGATTAAATTACTGCTGCGACTTCAAGCTAAATCTGCATTCCTTTGCAACCAACATTGAAATTCGACAAAAATTTATCGCTGTTTTCAATACTTACTTAGGAACGTATTCCAATATTGCAAACTCGCAGCGGAATTTCTGTGACGTGTAGGAAAGAAAGAAAATCGTAATTCTGTAATCGAATGGCAATGCCGCGTAACAAAGGATGTTGATCATCGCACGATGCCTAGAAGATGATCCTACACAGTAATACTGACAGTATACATCAATCTTTTTATCATTATTTTTATACCTACACGATCAGTGTTATGGACAATATATATTACTTTTAATTTTACGATATCTATTGCACTGTAATATACTGTGAGATGGATTAATAATAATACTGAAGAATTACGCTTGAGAATCAAAATCTAGATCTTTGTCAGTACGACAATCCATCAATATTAACTACACACGATCAGTAATACTGTCAGTATTATTGACTACGTAAGGTTACCTTGACAACGATGGAAATTTTCCCATCGAAAATCCGCGCGAGCGAGTATAACATATGGGATAGCCATAAGAATGCGTAACCGTTATTCCGGACATACAATAGATTTTTAAGCCTTAAGCCATAAGGAATGGACGAATCACAATGAATTATTCTTCTCGCATTCGATTGTGGTTGGTCAATTTCTTACGGCTTAAGACTTAAAACATCTATTGTAGATCTGGCTGCTGATGCTGTCGTGCTGCCGCTGCACCGCTATCGCGGTTCTCTCGGCAGTCTTAGGTTGGCTCGGCTCGTTCACTTCGTCCGTTCGCCCTCGCTTGCTTACTCGTTCGTCCGTTCAGTCTGTCACGCTCGGCGAAGTAATAGGCGGGCTAAATATAGCCGGCGATAAATACAGGCAGTTAGTGAGCCGCGTGCGTCGTGTAACGCCGCGACGATATCCTTGGATATACACGAACGAGACGACGCATAAACCGAACAAACACAGTGGCGGGCGACTTGTGTCCGCACATAATTAAAGTCTGTACTCACATGAGGGACAAAAGAGTGCGTAAGCTGCTATTATGCTTACTTTCACCTAGTTTCACTGTCGCCTAATGCAGAAATCGCACCGCAAATTTGTACTGATTCTTCCGACGGAGAGGCCTTCTTCTCATAGTATACATAGATTTCTTCGAGCGACGTGCTTTTTCCTTACCGATGCATTCCGTCGTCCGCGCGGATGTTTGTCGCGTATGTCCCTCTGCTTCCGGCCGATTATTTTTTTTTCTTTTGTCGCAACCGTCCAAAGTCTTACATTTCCGAGAACGGAATGAAAGATATCATTTCTGATTATTTAGTTTCTTGATTATTATTAACAATCAAGATTGTTACTTCAAATTTTTTATTCAAAAGATAAAGGAAGATTAGAAATTTTTTAAGAAGGGAAGTGAAGCGATCAATGTAAAACTCAAAATTTCTAAATACTCTTTCAAACTTTTTAGAATAATTCTCTCATTCTCTAAAGATTGAAAGTTTTTTCCAAAATGGGGATCAGTTCTTACTCTTTAAAGTGAGATTCCATTTCAAAGAATTTAGAGAATATATATTTACAAAATTAAAAAAAGGAAACAAATCGTATATATGTGTATAATATATGTAGGATTCTTTCAAGTCTTTTCTTATCTTTTGGAACGATTCTTGCAAATGATTTTTGTAAATAATTTGTAATAAGATTGGAAACAAGTTTATATGAATAAATCAGTCCAGTATCGAGAAAAGCTTGTTACGATCAAAGTCAAATGTTGGAATAATATATCTATATATATTTTAATTAAACTTTATCCAAAAAATAAATTAAGATGCTTAAATTAAGAGTTATTATTTCAGTTTGATCTAAACATCTGACTTTGACATTAAGCTAGAATGCCAACGTGAGCATGATCACATGAGATTTCCAAAAAAACTTCCAAAAACAAAAACTCGATATTTCACGGAAAGTTTCATGAAAAATACTGTTATTTTCGAGAGTTTCTTTTTATATTCAGTATAGAAATTTAAATATGATTTAATTCCTCTCCAAAATAAAAAGATAGTTTTTGATATATTTTACAAGTCTATTCTATCGGTTACAAATATTATTTTATTGAAAAATATTTCTGTTTTCACATATTTTGCAGGAATTTTCATTGTGTTTTCTTACTTCTAACATCAATCTAAATATCTATGATAGGTGGTGAAAAGTCTTAAGTTACTTCGATGTTATTTGATCATCATTTTTAATTGGCTTTTTGTTTGCCTGACGTATGACTCATGTTATACATATTTGCTTGTTGTCAGCCTTATCTATACATATTGCATTGCAAATACGAGCCATATTAACATTTATTTATTTTTAATATATACGCTACAGTCTTACATGCAATAGTACCAAGAACTATTCTTAAATGCTATTCTTTCAATTTTATTGAAAGAATATATTAATAAAATTACAATAAAGTATAAAAGTTAAAATATAAGTTTGATTAATTTTACTGAAGAGCATGATAAAAAATCTTTAAAATATTGTACCACAACTATCATATTTTCAGGATAAATTTTAAGAAAAAATTCTTTTCAAGTACAGATAATGTTAATTTTCGCCACAGCTTATTCTGGCTGCAAGAATTATGAGCAGACAACTTTATATGTGAGTCATATGACGATCCGAAGTTCAATTAGTTAAGACATCGATAAAACAAAACAAAATGTCGATTAGTCAAATTATCTATTTTTGATGAACATGTTCTACAATATCAAGGAATACGTTGACATATTGAAATACAATATCTATCATATTTATAATGGCCTGTGTTCAAAATGATATATTCAGAACGCAATTAAGGCTCATGCGACGTTTCTAAAATCGAGCACGTTTCTAAAATCTGACAAGAATTGATAGCCCTTTAGATTATTAAGGCAATTATTGCTGCCGATATAACGAGCCGCGAAGTAAATTGGAGTATCACGTACACGTTATCCTAATTCAAGATCTATTTATTAAATGGATTGAGTATCGTCAAAAGTGAAACGGAAAGAAAATTAGGAAAGCTCATGGAGACCTAATTCTCTGGTTAGGGTTTGCTAATATTTCTCTTGACAGTAATAAAGAATTATTAATCATTAGGGTATGCTAACATTTCTCTTGACAGTAATAAAGATTTATTAATCATATATTACGGACTTTTATGCAAAAATACGTAATAATAGAGATTATTTATACTCCTGCTATGTCATTTGCAAGTCAATTAAATGAAGAGGAGATATTTAACAGAGTCCGACTGAAAATTCAGTTCCAGATTAAAAAAAAAATATGTGAAAAATGTTTGTATCAAGCTGAAATCTATAATTAACTTAGCTATAATGAGCTATAAAATACACGTTTTATCGACAATGTGCGCTTTTGTTTCTGAAATTCTTTATACGTAACGTAAATTGTACGCCGCATGAGCGTTAATTACATTCTGAATACATTTTGCACAGGTCATTATAAATATGATTTAATAGATATCGTATTTTAATATGTCAACGTATTTCTAGACATTGTAGAATGTTCGCCAAAAATAAGTAATTTAACTAATTGATATTTTTTTTTATTTATGCTAAGTAATTGGACTTCGGATCGCCATATGACTCACGTATTTAATTACTTCCACGTGTATTCCATCCCGAAATGTAGTAATTATTTCTCAGCATTTATATCATATGTTCTGTTTTAGGTTCAATTCGTATCATTATTTTTAATAATTAAATGTATTCCTTCAGTCATTCGGAAAGTTTATCTGATATGTTCTACTATTGAAGCACAATAAACATTTTTGAAATTAATTGTAATACGAAAATTTCTTTTCTAATACGAAAATAGTTTTGTATTTTTTGTCATTCTTTTTGTCTGACTTTGAATCGATACCTAAAAAATAATTCTGTAATTTTTATGTCACGGAATCAGTTGTAATTGCTGCTTTATAACACAAGTTAATATTCTTAGTTTGTTTCACTTCCTGGCACGCTCATGTTAATGAAATAGATGATTGTCATATTGAAAGTATAAATAAATGTGAGCGCGCGCGACGCGTGTTATAAAAATGTATTTCCAGAAACAATTGAGTCTGTTATATTACATTACGCAATCTTATAATAAGGTTTGGAATTATTTTACGTTCCTCTTATGTAAAATTTTTCCATCAGTAACTTTATCATTTTCTTGAAAAGTTCTTAAGACAAGAGATTTACATAAAATTCTTCGAAATACAATGCTGTCCCACAACTCACATTTTCAGAGTAAACTAAGGAAAAATTCTCTTCGTGTATATACACAATATTACTATACAGTACACGTATATATTTTGATTTTATTGTGACTTTAGTAACTATATATATTTTGTTTGTTGTAACATACGTGTACACGTTTACAATGTATACTTGTACATGCGATTGTGTTCCTATTAAATTAATATTAATATTATATCAATATCAAGTAATAATATTATTTAATATTATTTTTTATATCTTACACGCTTTAAAGACATATTTTTTTATTACTAAGGGAATGTATGTTTTTGCCTCAAGTGTCGAGATGTCTAATCCCGATTCTGTATTGTTACGTGCCGGATAGGCACGTAAGGATGGAATGTGAACTATGTTTGCCTATATGCATCGGCCTCTCATCTCTTATAAATAAGGCATATATATGCAGAGATACGCGAACGGACCGGTAGAAATATTTCGACAAATAACGGGATTTACATAGGCATGTGCACGTGCATACGACGCCGCGTTAGTGCATGGATGGAATACTTTATTGATCGCAGCCTCGTGTGACGCCTCGCAAAACGACGACTATTTATCTATGAATTGAATTTATTTTACACTATTGTACAGTAACGCTGTTGCAGTGCTGTATCGCCTAAGTATTCAATCTTTACTGTTTACTCGATAATTGAGTGACATCTTGATAACGACGTAAATGATGAAAATCTGCGAAATTTGTGAGCAATTTATCTCGCTAAAGAACGTGCATTATGAATCATAAATTTTTATAATCAGGACAGTTCGCGATTGGATGATTCGCAGCGCGAAAGAAGTATATTGTATCGACAGCGCATTTGCATGAAAACTGCTGATTCTTCTGACCTTCGCGGTCTATTTATAGCGTAGTCTGCTGCGTGATGCACTCGTGCGGACGCTTACCTGGCTCGCGCTGCGTCGGCATTGCTTCGATCTGACGCAGCCAGGTCTTTCCTAAGAATCTGTAGCACCATGTCTCTTTGCAACCGTTAAACAGTTAGAATTTTTTTATTATTCACTGTGTGTGTCACATTATAAGTTGATTCACAAAAAGCATATCAATTCCAATACATGAATGCAATATGAAATGCAACATACATAAAAAATTCTGTATAATTGACACGATGTATTTTCGTTTCGTCGAAATATTGTCTCGTTTTAAATTAAAATAGCAGATAATTAAGGTGTCCTTCATATTTCTCTATATTTCCGATTCCGAGAGAGATGACTATCTCCAAACATTTTTCAAAATTTTAAATAAAAACTGAGAAAATTTAAATATTTTCCTTTCGAAAGGCAGGAGGAGAAGGAATTCATTTTTAGTATTTATATTCTTATAGGTTTTTTTATAATTAATCTTTATTACAAAATTTTACTTAGATTATTGAAAATTAATAAAATTCCATTAAATTATAAAATTCAATTTGTGAGAAAATTTTCAATAAAACCTTGATAAGATTATTAGAGGTTAAAACATTATTGGAGTTAACATATTTATTAAGAGAACATAAATTTTGTATTCTTTAAAAATATCTAATCAAAATAAATATTAATTTTACAGCGTCTTACTTAAATAACTGTATATTTGTATATCAAAACTATTTACGCATTTTAAAAATTTAATCTCAAAGATAGATAAAATTATTTTCTTTTATGCAAAATAAAACTAATTTTTAACATTTTTTTAAACACACAAATATCATTTGAATTAATATTGTGAAAAGATCATCAGAATGTTATTACAATAATTAAAAAAATATTTGACAGTTTGAACAGCTTCGTATGATAATATGTCACAGATTTAAAAAAAATGTATATGCACATATATTGTTACTGTTCGGATGATTTATTCATAATAAAAAGCAATTATAGAAATATTTAACTGAATAAAATATTTAAATATGTAACGATGACATTCTCATGTATCGATTTGAGGAGCATGAAATGAAATATTAATTTAAATATGAAGCGCCATTACGGTCTGAATATTAAGATGTTGAACTATTATATATATTCATATAAATGAATTAATTTCAGAAATGATAATTGCATACCGATATGGTTGTCGGACTTTCAATGCAATTAATCTGAAATATTAATAATCTTCCCAAATTTCGCAAATTAATCTTAAAAGACTGTAATAAACTTATTGCGAGGCAATATTTTTTGCAATAAGTTTATTACAGTTTTTTACATATCGGCACACAATTATCATTTCTGAAATTAATTCATTTATATGAATATATATATAATATGTAGTTCAACATCTTAACATTCAGACCGTAGTGGCTTCGTATTTAAAGTAATGTTATTTAACATAAACGATCTTGTTTTCAATCTTATTGAAATATTAATTATAATTATTTTTTGTTCATTATTACAGTAGAAACCGTATTGTCATTTCAATAAATCGGAACGAAATATTATCATATACGACTCATTATACCTGGATTTCTAATACTTCCTTTTTTGTTTGGATGATTTTTCTTTTAGCAGAGACGTATTTTATAATCGAAACGCGCGATAATTTTATTCAATGTAACTGCGTTGATAAATTAATTGCATTGCGTCTATTAATAATATAAGTTAGCCAGTTATTAGCGGCGCTTAAAATTATATTTAAAGCATTGGACTTAATGCTACGTTGGGACGAGCTTCGTCGACGACAAATTAAAGCAATTGCGAGCGAACTGTCTCGTTAAAATCACACGCACTTTACGCTGTAACTCCGAAAGGCATCTCGAGTTGTTCTAAAGATTTATAAAACACTCGAGATGAGACGCAATCAACTAATTAAGATCATCCCGCAAAATCAAGCTATGCGCAAATCGTTGTACGTGCTTGTTACTTTACAAGAATATTTGATTCATATATTTTACTACACATATTGCATATTTTACTACGTATTACTATTTTACTATATATATATGTATATATAGTAAAATAGTATACGTAGTAAAATATGCAATATATGTAGTATATATATATGTATATTTTACTCAATGTTATTCTTGGCGAGAAATGTGACAGTTGGACTCTCATTATTGTGAATGCGGAAGTGATGATGACGACATGGAATTCAGTTTAACCTTGCATTGATTCTTCGACAAACATGTTCGACGTTCGTGTTCTACCTAGCTATTCATTATATAGTTTGCCCACAATAAAATTGTTGATCGCGAAAAGGTGTATTGAATCAATCATTACGACATATCATAATGGCATTTTTCATTTTTATTTATGTACGGCTGATTTTCTATCTGCATGATTTTCAATCTATTCTCTTCCAATGAATTGCAACTTAGGCTGATAATTTTTGCTCTTTACCTCGAGGCAATTGCATATCGTGACTTCCCGAGAAAAAGATAATAACGTTCCAAGAAAACATCGCGCAAGACACGAGGTTGATATCGGCTATAAATACATCGAACGAGTGTAAAAATAGACGAGTACGGCTATAAGGATTAGGAATAGGAACGTGTATCCTCGTCGGAGCCGAGCACTGTCTAATAGTCAGAAGAAAATAGACCGATGACGCATTTATCTAACAGGTTCCCTTTTAACCGTTTGTTTGCCCTGTCTGATTTTTATTCTTGATACGGCACGGCCTCGCTTACTCGCTCGTTGATACACATAAATATTAATTGATCCTGTTTGTGCAATATTACGTTACACACCCGCCCATTTTTTTCCATGCAATATAAATATACGCGCATGACGGCGATGATGAAGCAAATGCGGGTCGGACTCTCGACCGCGCGCGAAACCAGTATTCTCACGCGCTGTGTTCGCTCGCTCGCTCGCTCATTCTTCCATTCCACTGTTCTAAAAATAACACATCTGCGCGCGCGAAAGCACGACCAGTTTTCCGCTTGTAATGAATGGATTCCTCCGGCACATGAACTACCATTCGCTCTGCGAATTCGTGACTTCTTTTGTTTACCTTGATATCATTCGTTCCGATTCGTGATAAAATTTTAACTTTTGAAATGTCGGCTTATATTTTAAGTTGTGTACATTAACAACTCTTTTTA
>JAANIC010001475.1:753671-841555 GCA_017607545.1 Acromyrmex charruanus
ACGCTATTCATATAAATATGTAAAATATATATCGTTAAATTTTAATTAATGAAATTTTATTATTTTCCTTTTTTCATAATAGAAATTCAAGATTAAAGTTCTTAAATATTCTTTAATTCCTATAAATACAGCAAATTGAGAATTAAGAAAATATGAAAAATCACTATGACAAAGTCTATCTTATCAAAAGATTAATTCCTATCGAAAACTATTGAATATTGCAGTTTCTAGGACATCTTGATGTAGAATTGAACGTTAGCAGGAAATGTACAGGAATAGCTGTTGCGCCTATATGTGTATTTAGATATATACTCTTCGCAGATGTCTCATTATCGAGATACTGGTCAAGAGCAATGATCTCTCGGAATACAAAATGGAGACGAGAGACGACTTAAGAAAAAGATAAGGAGGCAATTATCGCGCGCTCGTCTCCAGGCTCGTGCAATCGCGACCGGTTTTCCATCTATCAAGACTGTTCGTGCGATTTTCCGTACGTATTGCGAAACTATCGCGAAACGCTCGATTCAATTAAGTGGACAGCATATTTTATCAGCTTTTTTTTTTTTGCTTTCTTGGTATATCAACGGCTCGCGCGTAAGCAAGTGAATATTCGAACGCAGCTGTCTCGCTCACGTCAAACCGGGCATTTTTTGATTACAGAAAAAAAAAAAAAAAAAAAAAAAAAAAAAAAAAAAAAAAAAAAAAAAATTCCTTTTAAAATTTTGCAGACGTATTTTAGACATTAAAAAAAGAGAAACACGTGTTTCGGGGAAAAATTTTTTAAATGCATTTTTAGTTATCAACTCTCATCAACTTACAGTTTCAAAAAATAATTCATTATATTCGCTCTTAAGTTCTGAAGTAATCCTGAAAATTTCAAAATGAAACTCGAATGGATTGTGTAGATAATAAATTCCTTAAGATCAACCTGTCAACTATTCGCGAGACAGCGACGACGGCAGATGCTTTGTGCGCCGTCGAGATAACCTTGTGTACGATTATAACAGCTTAAATAGAGGAGAGTTATGGAATGCTCATATATGATCAAATGCGATGTCTAATTATTCGTTGTCTCGCGAATAATTTGACATCATATGATCATATATGAGCATTCCAAAATGCCTATATAAGCTGTTACACAAGATTGTCTCGCGAATAGTTCGACATCATATATGATCACATATGAGCATTCCAAAATTCTCCTATATAACTGTTATAATTTTACACAAAGTTGTCTCGACGGCGCACAAAGCATCTGCTGTTGTCGCTGTTCTGCGAATAGTTCGACATTATATATGATCATACATGAGCATTCCAAAGTTCTCCTATATAAGGTGCGTTCGACATTACAATACTCCGTTTGCTCTTTTACCTTGAATCGTTCGGCAACTCGCATTTTTCTGCTACATGTCATCTCATCTGCATTCGATATTAACATTTCTAGAGCCAATCGAGCTGCTCGATTTATTCCAGATTCAAAGATCGAGCTCGCAGAGCTAATGCAGATTTTTGCGCCTAAATTAAATTCATAACCTGTATATTTATGATAATGATATTACATAGAAATTGATAGAGTATATTAGAGGAAAGTAAGTTTTTAATTCTTTTCCTCTTTATAATATATTAAAGACTCTAACGAATATAAATCAAGTGATATAAATATAAATTGCAAAAATTTATTTTGCAATGTAGTATTTTCTTTTAAGAAAACACACCTTGCATATGAATCTGCCATATTCATGTGTAATGATCTATTTTTAGTATATAAGACTATTATCAGTTTCTAATAAAGCGAAAAAAATTTTCAATTAGTAGATACTTATTCATAAAAACAAACAATTGATTTCATTTTATAATCTATCCTCTAAGGACTCTGTTTGGAATTAATTCTTGGCACTCGGATTATTCGAAGATCACGTAATCAAGCTCGCCATCTGCTAGCTCGCATCTCAGATTTACATTGCCGAACGCACCTATAAGCTGTTATAATCTTACACAATGTTGTCTCGGCGGCGCACAAAGCATCTACTGTCGTCACGTCTGCCGCTTAAGCCCTTGGAACACCGTCGCGCCGCATGGTTAATCTTAGAGAATTTATTATCTATATAATCCATTCGAGTTTCATTTTGAAATTTTCAGGATTACTTCAGAATTGAAGAGCGAATATGATGAATTATTTTTTGAAACTGTAAGTTGATGAAACTGTAAGTTGATAACTAAAAATGGATTTAAAAATGATAAACGATAAAAAAAAATATTTATTAAAAACAAATGTGTATTTAAAAATAAATAGAATAATTTATAATCTTTAACATTGATCTCTTGCAATTTGTTCGTTCGCCTTACCGTTTCGGCGGTACAATCATTTGAATATACACCCGAGCCACGTTTTTCGTCAATTGTTGAAACTCAAAGGCAAGCATAACTTCGTGAAAACATTTAAAAAATTTGTTTTCCCAAACACGAGTCTCATTTTTTTATGTGTAGAAAGTATGTGAAAATTTTCAAAACAATTTTAAATGTTGATTTTTTTTTATGTGGAATGTCCGATTATTATACGCATAGGGGAGACCGGAGCTAATAGACTCATTTTTCAGTTTTGAATTTTTATAGACGAAATTAAGAGACTTATAGAAAAAATGAATTCTATACCAATTACTAAATACATTTGACTACCCAATAACATTTTAATAATAAGAGGAAACTAATAACTAATATGAAAAAAAATGCATTTTTCGAATGCATTCCATCTGATTCAACTAGCCTCAGGATCAGGGTAATTCGACTAAGATCATTGAAATAAAGATTAATGTATTTTACGCTACATCTTTGGCTACATATTAATAAAACTTTTATAAAAATATATTTTAAACACAAACATTCGCTTCGCAGGGCAAACAATACTTCTTTTTGCAAAATTTGTTCATTTCGTACAAAAACACGTCGAATAAGCCTAGTTTTCGGGATTGGACATGAGGGAACTAAACTTATAACATTTACCACTGAGGAAAATTTCTTTAAAGAAATAAAATTTTGAATAAGTACTATAAGAGTCGTCACTAAATGAGTCATACAGTTCCATGCTGTGGTTAGTCTACTATCTCCATCCGTTCATTTTTTAAAAACATTAACAATATACGATAACAAAGATACATAAACAAAAAAAATCTGTTGGACTTTATTAAGTAAGAATTATTAAGTAAGAACACTTACTATCTAAGTAGAAATCAAATATTTCAGACAATCATATATGATAGTAAAACAAAAATTTTAAGAATAAAAATATTTACTCAGGTGTACGATTTTTTAAAATTGTGGCATAACTTCTATCATAGATGTGTTCGCAACAAGATGTTACAGCAGACTTAGCGGCAGTCGCTGCTGCGTGCTCAGACACGTTTACGCACGTCTCGCATGTTTTGTTTTTAATGTAACCTCGATTATTCTACTTACTCCTATATTCAACTGACCCCGGTCTTCCCTATATACGATTTGTTTCCTTTTCTTAATTTTGTAAATATATATTCTCTAAATTCTTCGGAATGGAATCTCACTTTAAAAAGTAAAAATTGATCTCCAAAAAAACTTTCAATCTTTAAGAATGAGAGAAAAAATTTTCAAGAGTATTCAGAAATTTTGAGTTTCATATTGATCGCTCCACTTCCCTTCTTAAAAAATTTCTAATTTTCTTTCATCTTTTAAATTAAAAATTTAAAGTAACAATTTTGATTATTAATAATAACCAAGGAACTAAAGAATCAGAAATTATATCTCTTATTCCGTTCTCAGAAACGTAAGACTTTGGACGGTTGCGAGGCAACAAAAGAAATAAAAATATCGGCCGGAAGTAGAGAGACATACACGACAAACATATCCGTGCGAACGACGGAATACGTTGGCAAGGAAAAAGCACGTCGCTCAAGGAAATCTATGCATACTATAAGAAGGCCTCTCCGTCGGAAAAATCAGTACAAATTTGTGATGCGATTTCTGCATTAGACGACGGTGAAACTAGGTGAAAGTAAGCAAAATAGTAGCTTATGCACTTCTTATGCTTACTCTTTATGCGCTGTCTTGTCAAGAGAAGGGTCACCAACATTCCCATTGGATCGCTATCAATCTTCTCCGTTATCGTACGGAAAGAATCAATACGGATTTGAGATACGCATTCGAGATGCGTATTCGATATACACGCGTGTTTGTTCATGATAAACTCAACGTGGACTTTTATAATGCTTTTATTGCATTAATATATCTGGAAAGTAGAACAGAAAATCAGACCACAGCGCTTAAGTTTTTTTTATTCTGTTTCCCCGTCGAACGTTCGTTTGCTTTTTTTTCTCTCACCACTGCGAATTAACATAAATTAGTCTGGAGGTCTCTCGATGTTCAAGTACCACTTTCCCATGCATTCGTTCAGAGCGTGTTTGTAAGCGGATGTCCTTTGAATCGTGATCGGGGTCTCTTCTCACGTGTTGCAAACCGATCGATTCAACCGGTGGTTTCGAGTTAATCGCGGAAAGGATTTATATCAATGAACCGTCGAATGACAATCGAGGTCTCGTAAAACTTTCCATAACGATATATAACCGCATTGTTTTCCGTCTTGAGAGACCTCTGGCATCGCGTTGACTTTCACGAAAACATAAACTGTCACGGAAGATGTTGTTTAGTATAATACTCATGTGGCGATTATATTGTCATAACGCCGCTTAGTGTGCGACAAAAGTTCGCGGAACTTGCGCACACGGATTTGCGACACATGCTTACTTCGCACATGTATGGAAACTTCGTGTCGGAAAGCAAGAGGTCTTTGAACTTGTAAATTTCGTTTGGAATGTCTCGCGACTCGGTCCTCGCTATTGTTTGAGATTTAAAAGCGAAATTGATTATATAACGCACTATTAAAATGTCTTAATAAGTCAATTTTTTTAAACTAAAAATTATTTATTAGTATCCGTAAAATTCAACCGTATTATTCAAATACGTAGCAACAAAAGTCGACAGAGAATAGGATACGAAAATAATACAATTATGATTTCGTAAGAAGGTTTAAGAAAAGACAAGTGACCGAGCTGAAGACGAGAAATCACGTACGTTGTTACACGCGTAGATCTTGTTAAATAAATTGCACGCTAGAATAACTAAGTCCAACAACTTCATTTTTTGCGATTAAATCCGCATCGGAAATCCAAAAGTGACCGTCCGACGTGAGTCGATTATCGTAGTCTATTTTTTAAAAATATATTTTGACGAAAGTTGGACAATTCGGGAAAATCGAGACACCGACGAATCCGCGGTCGGTGATAAAGTGATAATGCATCGGAACTCAGTGCTGTGGCGTCTGCAATTGCTGTTCCAGTGCGGTTTGTCTCATCGTCGCGCATAATCAGCATATTGTCTATTATTTCTCGCTACACGACTCGCTACACGTGTAGCGAGAGATAATAGACAATATGCTGGTTACGCGCGACGATGTGATGAGACAATCCGCACCGGAGCAGCAACTGCAGACGCCGCAACAGCAAACCGGAAATGAGCCAGGGAACGACCGGTGAACACTAGGCTGCAGGAAATTTTCTGTCAGGCCCAGAGATGAACATTGTAGAAGTAGTATAGAAATTGTAAATTATTAAGCTAGCATAAAAAAGGAAACATGTTAAAACACTCTTTCGATATATCAGCGAAGATGTCTGTGACAGAGATATCTGATGTTGAAATGTTACTTTTCATTTGCATGATATATGTATGTCATAATGTAAATGATAAGGTACGACATGTAAGTACGAATGTAGTGCCAATCCATCTCGCTCCGGGAGATTAGTTTACATAGATTTACGGTTAGGAATGCCAATAACTTTAATTGTTGCGCGACAAGTAAAAAAGAAGTAAATGTAAAGAAGCGGCGATCGGCGTCAAAGCAAAATTCATGAACCATACGCACGTGCAAGTGTGTGCACGTACGAGCTACAGGTGATGTGACTATAATACGATCGGCATTGTTAAATAGCTGGATTCATGACTTTGCGGTGAGCACGGTCGCGCATCGCTGAAGAGCCGAGGTTAATTTCCCGTGGCTCAATGTACTTAGATTTCTTGACTTTCCGGCTTCGCGCGTAAATTCTTTTAGAATTTCTTTTTAGAATCAATGAGATACTGAGGCTGACGCTGCCATAAGTACGAATATGGAAAGAAATTATATGATAATTATTTTGTCAGTACAGATCTATTCGCGATAATTACATCATAATAATTGTACAGATTTATTCGCGATAATTACATCATAATAATTGCACTTACGTAATGATATATGGAAGTTATAAAGAAGAATATGTTATAAAAATTTCGAATTGTTTAAATATATTTCGCAATTGAATCATTGTAATGTTTTATAGTTTGCATTTAATAAAACGCAAGAAACGCTCTTATCAATTTTGTAGATCGTTTTAAATAGTTGCATAAGATTATTAGATGCAAAATCTCATTAAAAATATCTATCTTGATGGAAAAATTTAACAGGCTTTGAGCAAAATCATATAGATACATTGCAAATCGTCCTTAAAATTAAGCTGTCATTCTGCGCAACTTGCATAGAAGTTTCCGGCAATCTATAAATTAAGCTTAGTCATAGCAATTAAAGTTATATAAGATATATTTCCACGAAGAGCCAGTAGCGAAGAAATCTAATTTTTCATTATGAGATTTTTTTAAATTTACAGAATTATATTATATTGCAGAATATATTATTTATATATTATTTTATTTTTAATATATCAAAAGTTGTTCTTATATTAAATGTTATTTAATATATAATAAAAAATAACTTTGATACACAAAAATTTTTTGGTGATTAGCAAAATATATAATTTCAATCTTGTATATAAACATAACTCACTTTTTAACGCAGCTTTTTAATTTTTTTTGGCAATCTATGCTTAAAAATTGCCTATTTTTGCGGCTGGTCACACCGGTCTAACCCTTTAATAGTTAAACACTCCTCAGAAAGAAAGTTCAATTTCAATTCAATTTTAGATGATTCAAAAAGTAATTTATAAAAATAATTGTAAAAAATGTTTAAATGAAAATATTCTTATAAACAATTTTTTATTTAAATATTTTTAGAAATTATTGTAAAATATGTTTAAAAATTTTCTTTATTTAAACAAGCTGCTTTAATTGTTATTATAAAATACCTTTAAAAGCATTTGCAACTTTTATTTCATGTACCGTTTATTTTCATTTACAAAACAATATATTAAAAATTCATCAAAATCAGAGAGGGATACTTGAATCCCTTTCACTTACTTTATCATCGGAGTTGCCATAAAAAATAAATTTCGAAGTTTCCTTGCTTTTCAAAGTTTTCTAGATTGAATTTTCAATACGAATAAAGAGACCTATGTTCGATCAAGGCGATCTTAATGTTTAATAATATTTTTGCGTGAATTTTTTAAATTTCAAGCAAACTGCATGCTGTTTATTTCAAGCAAACTGCATGCTGCACGTCGATGTTATAATACAATTTTAGATTGCAAAGTTAGAGTTAGAGTGTTACATAATATTACAAATTAATTAAATTGACAAGCAATTAATCAATAAACTGGAGATTAAGTGAAGTAAATAACTGCGCGGTAATCAATATGCTATAATTATAATCAATATACTGTAATTATAAAATCACATTTCTGCTAATTTCAATAAAATCAATGATCGGATATTTCTGCTAATTTATAGCTATTATCAGCAATACATTTCCATTAAATTAAGTTTAGAAACTCATATTTAAAGCGGAATGAATTCCCTGAATACGTGACGACTCTTCTATAATTGTTATGTTTGAGGAGTGAGACTGTTTACTAGTTTTCAAACTAAGTGAATTCTAGATCATCATAAGAAACAATAATAATTATTTACTAAAATTTAAATTAGTCAAATGATCAAATGTTGCGTCACAGATGTACGAAATTGTAAATATACTTTAAATTTTATAACTACAGCACATTGATCGCTGTACAGTTATTTACTCTCATTTGTCCTTATAAAATCTCTTTTCCCTTACGGAATCTTTCTTCTCTTACAGAATTTTTCTCCCCAAAGGTGGGTGAAAGTCGCTCGCATGGAAAGTTATGCGCCCCTTAGGAGAGGGATAAAATCGAAGCAATTAAATGCTTAGCGTGGAAAATTGTATTTCTTGAATTCGTTCACCTTATACCTTTCTCTCCGTCTAAAGTTATCTGACTATCTATTTTTCGTATTAAAGCAGGAAAATAATGATTAAGTTTGACCGTACAATAACTTTTTAACAAGCAATGAGCGACGCACGACGGCCTGTTGGAAGTCACTCATATCCTTATAATTCTTAAAGAAAAACTATTTTTTTAACGAATACGACAGAAAACGTCGACACGGTTAAATTTGGATGTTTCGAGAATATATAATTATATATGTTTATTCTTTTATTAAATCAATTTAATAATATATATACTCTCTAAATCTAAATCAGTAGATAGTTACTAATTAAGTTACTACTCGGTATACTTGATATGACATCAGTGATATCCATTAATTTAAAGAGTAAGTACGATATACCTATCCGTATTCTGTTCCAAATTAAAGACCACCAGAACTGAATTTAGCGGATCGTCCAACCCCTCCTTTCCCTCTCTCTCGTCCCCTCTCCCTCTCTTTCTCGTCCCCTCTTTTTCTTCTCCTCCTCCTTCCCCCCTCTCCCTCTCTCTCTCGCACCTCCTCTCTCTCTTTCTCTCGCTCCCCTCCCTCACTGGTAATATCAAATCCCACCGTGTGAATCAACCATGTTGCATGCTCCGTCGTGACGTAGCACGCATATCGTACCAATGCACACGCACAAGCTTCAGAACACACGATCCATAATTATACTGTCACGCCCCGTGGGTGTTCAATTTGTCGAGCGCACCTCCACTGCCTCCAACCACCTTCGTTAGATCACTCTCTCTCTCTCTCGTGTCCCACGCACCGGCCTTTTTTTTCTAACTTTACCTTGCCAATGCCCTACAACCCCGCCGTTCTCACCGATGGAAACTGTTTTTAATCCTTTATTCAAGCCCGCACGAAACCGCGATAATTATGCCACGGGGCAATCTATTTATCCAGCATCGTCCTCCTTCCCTCCTTTACTTCTTTCATTGTTTTTCTCGATAATGTTTTTAAGTTAAATATAAAATGAAATTAGAATAATTAAGTAATAAATCATTAAGAGTTCTTATAATAATGAAACAAAGAGAAATTAAAAATTTCTACGATTGATTTTAAACTAATAATTATTATACTAATGAAACTTTTTTTTTTTTTTTTAGTATAATTGGCTTTAATATGTAAAAGATGTGAAAAAGTCAATTCACGTTTTCAGTTTTATATTTAAAAATGAAAAACTTAAAATAGCATACACTGTAAAAAAATTTGTTACAATTATATAAACGGCAAATGTAAAATTTACGCGATTAGAAATGCAAATATTTTATAACAAAATAATTTCTAATAAAAGTGTAAAAATTTTTAAATTACAAATTGTGTGACTTTGTACTTGTTCATGCAGTTACACATTTTGTTTAGGGTGTACGTCATAAAATAAGAATAACATATTGATGCAGCGTCACGTAATATCGCGATGACCACATCGCACTATCAATAATCGTATCTATAAATAGCGTGCGTATTAACGGACATATGCGATAGAATTAGATCAGAAGATTTTAAAACTAGTAAAAGCTTACGATTTACTTACGTAACTCATCATGGGTATATTGCGAGACTCAGAGACTGTGGCCTCGACGAAGCAAGTGCCTTCTGGTCCGAAGAAGGCCACAACCCCGTCACAGATCATGTCAAGCATTGCTCTGGTAGCTTCTACAGTTTCCCCCCGTGTATCGCTCCATCGCATCACCAGGTTTATGTTTCGTAAAATATTTGGATCGTTGTTGATCTGAAACACATTCATGATAGTCATTTCAACTAGTTTCAAAAACGCGCTGTCGAAGGCGGGAGAATTTTTGATTCTCATAAAAGATATATACCCATCGTTACGCAAATATGAATTCCTAACAAATAGTTTTTTGAATAGAGTTATTTCGCCGACACTCCAATTTACATGCCTGGCAATCCGAGTTGGAATTATAACCGTCGGCGAAAACACGACCATTGAAAAGTTCGCACGTGCAATAAATCGTTTGGGGATCGCAAATGCGGTTGTATTGTGCAAACGTTTAAAGCAGATTTGTATATCGGGCTATTCCCGATATAGTCAGTAAACTAAATATTTGTATTTGAAGTGTGAACGCGATCAAACCGCGATACACACATGACGGCCGCGGTATGAAAGTTATTGATAATATTAGCGTAACTCGGTCGGTCTCTCAGCGGATTCAAGTTGCGCGATTTCGCGAAAAAAATATTCGGCTCATTCACGATGTAGAGATATCTTCCTAATTGCATGAATGACTTCTCAAACAGTTTTCAGATCTGAAAATGTGCTGTAATATATTTTAAATGTTTTTGTTTGCTTTTAAATTTATAACAATCTAAAATCTTTTAAAAAATATGAAATATGCAATTCACTAATGATTAAGTAAAAAGTTATCAGCTTGATAATTATACTTTCTTATAAATATACTACTTAATATATATATATTTGTTGACTAATATATATATTTACTGGCTAAGTTTATATTGTTCCATAATATAAACGATGGCACGTGATAATTTATGAGATGGATCTTCGCACCTAATAATTATGAACGCCATGGATAAAGATTAGACATTTTGTAAAGCGTATTATAAAATTACACGCTATTATTCATGGTTTTCTCTGGACAATTTATTACCGCTACATCCAAAGTGGGAAGGTTGCCGGGAGGAAGATTCTGTTTCGTGATATCTCATAATTATCTTGTACAATAAATTTACACATTTTAAAGCACATGCGTACTTTGTGGAAATTTCTTAATAAAGAAAAAGAGAATGAATGATAGAGTATCAAACGTATAAGAAGAATGTAGGCGGAATTTGACGACTTCATCAGTTATTTGAAAATTAAGCATTTATGGATGGAATTATTGATATAGAATAACAAGAAAAATTCGAATATGTCAGATAAGATGACATAGGTTTTATTAATACAAGTAAACTAATCAAGGAATAAATTGGCGTAAGAGAGATATAATATAGGAGAGAGTTGCTGAATATTGTTATTTTTTGCATCCAACGAGAGGAAAAGTCTTCTCTCAAATGCGTCGATATTTTAGGTGCATTTCACTTAGCGTTCGTAACACTTGTTAAAATATAATTCTATCCTTGCAAATGCGCCCCTGTTGTCATATGACACACAATTAGCATAATCTATATTAAATGTACGTGCTAGCCAATCTAGTATTTAGATCAAGCACGTAAGACATTCCACAAAACAGGCAGCTTTTTTTAAGCGAGATATTTCAATGCGATACAAACATTACCGCGTAGATGTATGTTGATTTCAAAAATTTCAAATATCAAAGTGATTTTGTTTCAAAGCGATTTTATTTCAAAGAGACACCATAAAAATCTTCTCATTTCTGTATCGCATCCTATTTCGCAGCCGTCACAAGCGTTCACCCTTCAAATCATATACGAGGGTGAATTTCACGAAAATTTTCAATTTGCTTTTCTGTTTAAAATCGGAATAAATCACTGCAGAAATTCATATAGTTGTTTTTGTATCATTAGTTAAAATCTATATAAAAAAATTTTTCGCTAAAGAAGGTTCGAAAACTAAACAAAATGTACGAATTTATTATCGTTTTAACGATTATGCTTGTTCTATGGTTTTTTCAATAAATTTAATTTGAATATTGAGAGATATTCTTAAACAATTTACGCACCTTGAACAACGCTTATTCCCTTTTATCTTTGTTATTACTTTTAAGTTAGGGAAACATTTTTTTTTTTCAAATTTTTGGATCATATAAGAATTAATTCTGCCGTAGGGCAGGACTGTCCGCTGGCTCCTATCCCGCTTAAAAATTTCCGAATTCATTTTACGGATCTCTTTCCCCTTTGATCCCTCGCGCATCGATGGGAAACCGTGAGACCAGGCATGCTACATGCCAGATAAAGAGGAAATAAAAAAAGAAAGATACATAGCTCCTGCTCATCGCTACCGTCACTGCCACCACCGCCAACGCCATTACCACCACCACCATTACCACCACCACCATCATCTTGTGCGTCACTACGACCATCATTGCGTCGTAAGGGTAAAAGTGACCGCCTACGCATACAGATTTCCGCTCCCCTCATTCTCCTTCCTCCCCTAACCTCCACCTTTCCAGTCCGGGAATCCCTTCCATCCTCCCCATCCCCACCGTTCTTTCCTTCCTTGAATTCCTTCTCATGCAGAAATTTCTCAAAATCTTCCCAAATACATCTTAGATTATTGATTAGAATGTCCAAATAAGCAAATCGCACCGCGATACTAATTAGCAAATCTATTTTTATCCCAAATTTAGATTTTCTGTTTAGAATCGAAATAAATCGATGCAGAAATTCACATGGTTCTTTTTGCATCATTAGTTAAAATTATGGTTTTATACATATATAAATCGAATGGAAAATCACATTTTTATATCTATTAAACATGGAATTCATTGCATTGCAATAGAATAAAAAATAAAAATTCTATACATATATAAATATTGATTAATAATGTATGTAACTTTCTTTTTTACATTGTTGTAAAACATTGTTGTATAGAGTCACTAGGGGTAATTATGACAGGGATAATTATGAGGGATAAATGTGACGTACAATAATATTTGAATAAAAAATAAATTTTGGGATTATTTTTATCAAACGTATTGAAAGTAATCAACAATTATACTTTTTATGTGTTTGATAAAAATAATTTGTTTTTCATTCAGATGCATGTCACATTTACCCTTACTGTTACCCTTAGTAACTTTACCTTTTATTTTTTATTTTTTATTTTAGGTAAAAATAATAAATAATATTATTTGATCGCAATAATATTATTTAATTTTTACTTTCAATGTATTAGCATTATTTATATTTATGTACTATACATTGATTTATTTAATTAAAAATGTATGAATTAATATAAAATTAATTTAGTAGACAGTATTATACAACTCATTTATAAATAATTAACACAGAAGTAACAGTTCAATTGTAATCATTTTATTAATGTAATAAAGGAAACACAAATGTTCATTTTAGTTTACATTCTTCTAAATTTAAACATAATGAAACGTATTTTTATTTAATTAAATTTACAAGATACGTTTTTACATTAGAAGGAAATTCGAGTATCTGTTTAGATTTCCCATTTAGAATCTAGTTTACAAAACACTTCTGATCAGAATCTTCTTAGAACCAGAATTCATAAGCCAACCAAAATTCATAACTTTTTGGGGAAATCCGACTGGATTCTAATCTGATCTCAAAAAATATTCTATGCGGGTAGTTCATGTCATGGGAATGCGTATGGCGAGCGCGAATTCCACGATTTTTATTTTCATTTTTTATAACTGTATATATCTGCGGGCAAAACCTGAGCGCAAGGTGGTGTTGTTGCACCTGCATCTACGTTGCATTTGCGATCGCGATGAGTGAACCGAGTATTAAGTAAGACATATACGCTTATGTACGCGCACGATTTGCGTCACAATATTTCGCAAAATTAAAAAATTAATTTGTTACTTAGAGACAATTTTATTAGACAGATTACTTAAACTTTTTGCGAAGATATTTATGTACAACTACAGCAATTTATTCTAACAATAAAAATATACTCCTGGAAACAATCAATCGTGAATGTAATTTTTTTATTAAAAAATTCAATATACATGATAACACATTTTCTTTATCGAGACGGTTTTTAAACTCATTAATAACCGACATATTTTATTCAAGACGACGATTACAAACGTCCTTTAAAGAAATTAGAATTTTTTTGTACCTTTACATCAAGTCAAGTTATTCTCTTGAATTCACTCTGAATAAAACGTGAGGCGCAGATAATCGCGCGCGTACATAAGCGTGTGTGTCTTACTTAATACTCAGTTCGCTCACCGCGATCGTAAGTGCAATGTAGATGCAGGTGCAAGAATACCACCTTGCACTCAGGTTTCGCCCGCGGATACATATGGTTATAAAAAATGATAAATAAAAAAAATCGTGGAATTCGCGCTCGCCGTACGCACTCCCACGGCGTGAATTATGCTCCATACTCTCGGTTCGATATATTAGTAAATAGAACGAGCGTTAATTGGCGATTTCGCATAATCGATACAAGGGAGAGACGCCTGCCTCGCGTCGTAATAGGCGCGGCGTGCTGTTTTTTTAAGCGCGCAAATTGCATTCATAATTATACATTCGCGCACAGCCAATGTACATGCACACGCATGTAGCATGTGAATTGCACGCGCCTTCTCTATTAATAAATAATAAGGCGCGCCAGCGTGCAATGTCGCTACTGTTGATCCGGCTTCCTCGATAAAGGAAGTCGATTTAACGAGCCGCGGATTAAAAAGGAACGCGCTTTCACCCCGCCGAAATACGGAAGAGTAAAACTTTTCGCCCGCTATTGGCTCGCCGGCTTAATAATGCACGAGATATGACGGTGAAACAGGTCGGATTATTGGTGAATTAGTCAGCTGGTAATTGGCGGAGGGAACTTTTGAATTATTATCGCGTCGGGGATTACGCGACGAACGCAACATTATTGCTTTTCTGTTTTATACCATTTAAAGCGGATTTACATTTTACAGATATCGCGTGCATTTCGCTTTGATTACAAACTCATGGAGCGTGCACATTTCTATTGTAAATATATTCTTTTCACGAAAAATGAATACGTCTGGCTATTACGTGCTTGTAAAATAAAAAAAAAAAAAAAAAAAACGGCGTTTGCGAAATAACAAATTCGTGGATATACGCGAATATGATATTGCATCTCGCGATACAAATTTCATTATTAGATGCAATTTATAGCGGGCATCATTTGCAAAATAATGAAAACGAAGCATTCGAACGAAAAGAAATGGTTTTTCATTAATCATATCTCTTTTCTTTTCTTTTATCGCGCACATCGAGCGTTTCTGCTAAATGTATTCTCTCTATGAGAAATAATCGCTCGACTATTACAAGCTTAAAAATTATTAAAAACGATGTTTGCTTATGACTAACATAACAAACAGAGACAATCATTCGGTCGTTACGAGCTTAAAAGTTATTAAAAACGATGTTTGCCTATGACTAACATAACAGTGAGCAAATTCAAATATGAGATCGTGGTTTCATTTCGAAGGTAGCAAGACAAAATGAATTTTTTCCCCTTGCTTTTCTTTTTCTCTCTGTGTCTCTGCAGTAGTGTCGAGTATTTCTATCGTAAATGTATTCTCTCCGCGAGAGATAAACATTCAAACTAAACTCTACGAAAAATATTGAAAAATTAGAATATTTAAAAAATAACACATTATTTAAAATATATATATTTTTAAATAAAATAATTATATTTAGCACTTATTATTTTAAGTAATTATTTATGATACGATCGGTTTCTTATTTTTTACCATTTTCTATTTTTTATTTTAAATGAGTCATACCAATTATTTTATTATCTTCCTTGTTAAAAATAATATTTGCAAACAATCTATAAATAACACTCGTGAATAAACGCGAATATGATATTGACATGACGCGATACAAATTTAATTAATTTTATTTTAGAAGTGGTGGCTGCGAAATAAACTGCGCGAGGTAACGAAAGTTGAAACGGATTTTCCCCCTTTTCTTTAATTCCACACGCCGAAGGCGTTTCTGCCGTAAATGATTCTCTCTGCGGTACTCATAAACGGTCGACTATTACGAGCTTGGCAATTTAACATTGGCCTGTACACATACATATAAATAAAATCGGATATGATATTGACATGCTCATCCCGATATAATGTCAAAAGTAGCAATAGGAAATGGTTTTTCCCCTCTTTTTCTTTGATTGCACATGTAAAACATTTCTACGGCCAATATCCTCTGTGGGAGATATATTCCCGGAATAAGTCAGGAGATATATTCTTGGAACAAGTATAAAAAATTCGACACCACTTCTGTATACAACATTTATAAAGAAATGCAAGTATGGTGCAGACATGCAATTAAATACAGGGCGAATCTTAATAAATGTACCAACGTTTTACCATGTGAAATGAATTTTCAACTGCAACTGGAAAGAGCTTAAAAAGAGTGAAATATTTTTCTCTTATGATAAAACGTTGGCACAGCTCTTAAGGCTTATCCTACATTGTTAAATTGAAAAAGATCAAATTTAAACAAATTCCATGAGTTAAATGACATTTCGTTATTTTTAACCTATACATATGTCAAAACGTACTACTTTGGCACAAAACACATAGTTAAAAAAACAATTATATCTAATCAACTCAATTTTTGTGGTTGCTTAGTTTGAAAGTATAACTATGTCGAAAAGAATATGAAGGACACACTGATATAATCTCTCTGATCGCACACCATGTAGTTCCTCTTTGTGTGAGTATCTCTTCTATTTTTTTTTTGTTGATTCTACGTCTATATTTCATCATCACTGCGTCCAACAGTTAATAAAATATAAATAACAGTGAATTACCGCGAAGCTATTATTGGAGATAAACTGCTGTGTAAGAAATATTGCCAAATAAACGCGTTGTGTACATTGAAGATCGTCTAAAAGCAAAGTGCTATTTGTGATAGTAATTTCTAGTAAATAGAAATTCAAAGAAAAGAGAAAAAGGGGAAAAATATTATTTTTCTTTATAGTAAATAAAAATAAGTTTTTTTTATTGGCTACAGCGAACGAAAATGACATGAAACAATATATTAATGATATATCCAGAGAATAATAATATCCAAAATTCGAACATATAAAACATCTTAAGATCATCAAAATGTCTTTAAGATCATCTTTAAGATGTCTTATAACATAATCTTTAAAAGATGTTTTTAATGATAAATATCTTATGTATTTTAATGATAAATATCTTATTTTGGACATATTGTTCTCTGAGTATCGTTTCATAGTCTAACATGAATCTGTTTGTATCAAAAAATTATTTTCTATTCGATTCTTTATATTATACTAACAAGTGTATAATATTCGTTATAGTATACACGCGCCATTATATTCCGCAGCAAGCTAAGTACTGATTTGTGTGAACAAGTCCGCGCTTGTGTAGTACGAGCACGATTCTTAATTATTGCGCATGCCCGCGCTCTTATTGTGTGACCTTTTCATTCAAATTGTTTTGGAGATAACAATTCAGAATCATGGATATAGAAAAAAAAAACTCCAAGAATGGAGATTTGAAGATTTTATAGATAATTTTTGTCGTAAGTGTTAAAATACGTCGGTATTTATTATATTGTGTTAATGCAGTTAATAGCTTCTTTAATACTACTATTAAAGAAATTTTTTTATTATTGTAAACGTTTCCAAAGTTTGATTTACACTATTGGATCAGTTATATCACTATATATGCGTTCTGTTTTACGCTTGTAAGCATCATTCGTCCTTGTTTAATATTTAGATAGATAATAAGAATAAACTGATGCACTTACAACGTAATGAGCGTAAAAACAGAACGTGCAATATATTGTATATAACATGCAATGTATAATAGTAAATTAAAAATGAAAATTTTTAATTATAATAAATTATAATGTCACAACAACAAGGAGATATTCTCTGTAATGAATTCGGATTGGTTTCGGAAAAAATAATATTTCGTGCCAAAAATTGTGGTCGCACAGAAGCTGAAAAGCTTGCATAAGAATTAAGTGCACAAGGTTAACAAAAATTATTGTTATACAAATTTTAAAATTGTTATTTTAGATTTTAATAAAATTATTTTGATTTTAATATGATTTTGAAAAATAGATTCTGACCGAATCGTAACTGCATTATAGATTGCTTCCATTTCTTCTCCCTCAAATGATACTTTTAATCAAAGTACAGAGTAAAAAAGAACCCGTTAAGATCAAACCAACTCCACAGATTTCTAAATTACATTTTATCGATGTTGTTCGTGTGAGTATTCAATATTTGACAATTTTTTAAGAAATATTTTATATAATTTATGTATTATAATTTATGTATTATGCACAATTTGCATTAAATATCTATGATACTTTTTTAAAAAACAATGATTTTTAACACAATTTGTATATTTGTAATCGACAATATATTGCTCTCATTATCAGTAACAAATTATTCATGTTATGTAATTTTGTATTGGTAAATCTGATATTTCTTTCCCTAAACAACAACAAATTTGAATTCCTATCTTGCTAACGATCGTTTAGGACACACATAACTTAACGACTAATGACTTAAGAACAAAAACTGTAGATTCTTCTACAGTTTCTACAGTAGATTCTTCTACTATAGAAGAATCTACAGTTTCTAACACACTTCAATCTTATGACAGTAATCATAGTATGTCAAAAAATACTATTGAAAAAGTTCTAAATGCCGCTGAACAGCACTGCATTGATTTATTGGCACAATCAAATGTTACAAGTACTTCTGCAGTAAACAATATTGAGAAGACTTTATATCATACTGCATTTTTTATTTAAAACAAAGAACGAAAGATACATTATATAGAAAGATATATTTAGAACATTGTTTCGGAACAACACGACACATGTTGATGACGAAAATTATTATATATGTTTACGAAACAAAGCATGTTCGACTAAAGATGTATATAGTGCGCAATACGCATACAATCCGAAAAACTGTAACTATAATTTTACTGTTTTTATATTCTTTTAACAGATTCTTTTTATTTTCTTGTTTCGTGTAATTCTAAGAAATAAATTATATATTCACGCTAATACTGCTTTATACTTAAAAGTACATTAAAATGTGCTTGTATGATTTATTAAAGTTCAGTTCCATCAATATATTTAATAGTAATCTCGATTTAATTTATTATTTAATTATTATTGTTATTGTGAGCAACATATATTGATAGTTAAATTAGATTCATATTCTAATTATGTTTACTTAGGTCTGATTCTACCATCATATAAAGATTAATTTAAACTTTAATTTCTTTTCAATTTGCTCTCTTTATCTTTTTTTAATTTAAAAAAAAAAATAAAGAATAAATTGAACTGAGATTAAAGTTAATCTCATGGTGATGGAATCGGATTTAGGTAAATATAACTAGAATAAGAACCTAATTTAACTTGTATTAATATGTGTTCATAATAACGATAAAAAAATTTAATATTTAATCTAAATCTGAGTAGTTTTTGATACATGTTGGGTTAGAAATATTATATTAGTAAATTAAGACACAATAGTGAGTTACTTTTTACTAAGTCATAGAATTACATTAACCTATGCATCTAGTAAATAATAACCTAAATTTGAGCCAAATTTAATACATTTTCTGAGTTAAATTGTTTAATTCTATGATTTTAGTTAAATTAACCCTTTTTTTAGGGAACAGTAGCAACTTAGAGGAGTAATTAAAAATAACTCAAATTGATTTTAATTTGGCACTGTAAATTTAACAGTATATATGTATATATTTGATTATACATTATTATTCGACAAAATTTTATCTATTTGACGCTATTTTTCTCAAAATTGTGATGTGGTAGCCAATTTTGGCCAACGGATTCGTGTTCAATACATATATCGAAAATATATCGGAAATAATATTCATACTTGTGTTGAAAAATAATGTTAAACAGTATTATTAAATGTAAGGAGCGGTTGTGAAATAAAGAATGCGAGGCATTCAACGAAAGGGAATAATTTTTTATAATGTCTTTTTTGCTTTGTTCATTCTGCTTCAGTAATAAATTCATGATGCTTTCATCTCATTAACATTTTCCTCGTCTCTGTTATAATGCTATTAACTGGGTTACGTTTGACAATTGTATATATGTCAGAATCTGAGAGCATTAATTCCATTTTTCCATATATTGTTTTTTCAGCACTTTCTATACTTTTTCTGAATTTTTTCTACTCTTTTTCGACACTTTTTCCTCTCTCGTACCTATTAAAAATGTAAAAAAATGGCATCAAATATATTTTGGAATACTTTTACATAAAAACATTTTACATAAAAACATTTTTACATGAAAATAATAATGAAAATAATAAGAATAATAAAAATAACAAAAATAATGAAAATTTAAGGTGTATAACAACACATTAAAATAAGAACACGATATAAAAAGAAAGCGCAACAAGAGGCGCAGAAATTAAAAATGAATTTTTACATTCATAACAAGTAAAAAATATAGGAACAAAGTATCGAAAATGAACAAAATCTTCAGTAATGTATTTTATCATCAATCTCTTTCCATTTATTTATAATTTAATATTTAACAAATGGAGACGGAACGAAATTATACATATGATTTATAATATATATATATGATATATTTTAATTAAACTAGAAAATGATAATGAAATAATAATTTATTTCAAACAATATTATACATTTATTTATAATTAAATGTCTAACAAAAGGGGATTGCACAAAACAAAATTGTATACTGGTATTTGTTAATACTAAGCTAGAAAATGATAATCAACCAGAGAAGACATTAAAAAATGTAAAACAAAAAATATTTACCTCATTCAGGGCTATCGTTATGGCCCCGGAAATAGCCAAACCCTGACGATCTTTAAGACCTCCTTTAATAGCCGGAAGATACCCAATGGTCAAATTCACTGGGAATACATCGGTATCTTCCGGCCATTTTTTGCGATGGACAGCTGCTCCTGATCGCATTAATGCCGATTGCATTAAAGCCGATCGCTGCTCTGGCGCTTCCGTTTTAACAAATTCCACACTGCTAGCAAGCAGCAGTAGCAGCAACAAGGGAACTCGCAATCTGTTTCGGTCGTGATGCTGCTGCTGCTGCTGCAATTGTTGCAGCTGTTGTTGTTGTCGGAGCGGCTGGAGCGGGGCGGAGTGCATGGCCGCCGCCGTCTCCGGTCAGCGGCGCCTCCTTCCCGCTCACCTGAAAAATTCAAGGAATACGTTGAGAAAGTGCAAACTCAGAGAGTTGATGGTTGAATGAAACGGTTAAAAGAATCGATCGTGAAAACGTTTATATCGGTCTACGAATAATTCTATAATATGGAAAAAATATTTAAACGAACGGAAAAGCAGCGGATATTTATTATTCATCTAAGGTAAACTTCGCGTAACTATAAAATGAAATTATAGATACCTATAATTTCACTTATTATCCAATAATTACTGGATCATGCAAAAAAATATTTTGCTGCTCCAGTTAAAACTATAGCTATTTTTTATATGATAGAAAATTATGTATCATACGCATAGAATTTATAGCACAAATCTAAATTCTATCTCTATCATTCAATTCTATCTATATGATTAGACTTGCTAGAAATTTATCTATTCAGTTATTTTTCGTACTTAGATAATTTTCGCTGTAATTGCAAGATCACTTTTTTGAGTGATAATAACTTAAAAGATTGGAATATGTTACACGCAGACATTAAATAGGTACTGATATTAAATTAAAATTTCGTTACAACAGATATTAATGAAATATCTATATGAATATGTTTTTTGAATATAAAGATATATCAAATAGAAAAAAAGCTAAAAATTTTGATAGAATTTGGCAGCTATTGCAAAAATTTATTATATGTATCTATCTATAAAAAATATATCTCGATGTTGTCTGAATTATTAATTTCGGAGCAGTTGAACCTGTTGAATGTATTTATATCCATTCGTACACTGAATGCATAACGAATGATACAATTTCCGTAGTCACAATCATAAGCACGAAACCGGCCGTGCTTGGTACTATTGCGGTAGTGACAGTAAAACGCATCTTCCTGCTTGACTGCATTTATCGCGAGGTTGCATTTATTCGCGTAAATCATCGTACCATCTGTGTGCTTAGTTAATAATAAGTCTTTTATAATAATATTTTACTACGCATATATTAAACTGATTTACGTGCATACATTTTTTTAAGATACGGTTTATTTCATTCTCGCTTACGCGTCGATAAATGTATTCCTCTATAAAGTAAGTTATATCGCATATGTTAAAGAACGTAACGATCTATACTTATAATATAAGAATTTTCAATATATATTTATTACTGTTACATAACAATAGCCTTTCATGAAGAGAATGCTAATTAATAACCCAAGAAAATTAAATTTTTTGGAGGCAAAATTGCTATAAAAGATTTGTTTGCGGGAAAGTATGAAAGTATATTCAAAATGATGTATTACATATACAATATACTTGTCTCGTAATTATCAAGATTTCATATTTAAAAATATTATTTAAGACTTAAATTATTTAACATTAACAAGAATATTGAACTATATATGGAAATTCAGTTTATCCGTTGACTCGTTTATCATCGTTATAATTCGGAACTGTTCGGTTAGGAAAAATAAAATTTGGCATCGAAAGGTAGAGAGACAGACAGTTACCGCGGACGCGAAACACAAAACACCGCTGGTCTTATACATACATTTAAAATGAAAACGATTGTGAAATGAAAGTTGGCTACGAATTATTACGAAAACGAGAGGTCTTTCCTCGGGTGCGTCGGTAAATATGTGACAACAAATTTTGTTATTGTGTTTACTGCTAGTCTGCTGTACCAACTAATTATTAGTAACAGAAGCAAATTATATAGAATGTAACCTATCTTTAGACTTGTTTACATAGAATTCGTAGATGATTGTGGAATCTTAAGTCGTAGGAAACCGATCAAGCACAGTCAAATGTAGGGAGAATACTTGATTAGAATTGGTCAATTTCTTACAATTTGGGATCTGCAATCGTCTATGATATTATATATATGACTCTCTTATTTGCTAACGATACTATTGATTATTTATTACATTGACGAATTAATTTGCAGTTATAACAATCGGTTTTTTAACAAATATCACATTTGCTTTCCCTTGATTTGTTCCTATAATAAAATCATTTCTCTCAGTGTTAAAAGTCCTGATCGCCAGCGGACTTAAAAAATTTTTCAGCTTCAAAAAACTGATAAAAATGTGGTTGATTATGTTTCCTTTTATTTTTTAACAAAACTTATTTTTTAAATGTTTTATGTATATATCTTGGATTCTCTGGTATATAAATTGGCTGCTCCTATGTAAAAAGTACTTATCATAAATCGAAAGATTTATTCGTTTTGTTACATTCACATGAAAATAAAGAATTTTCAGTGCATCTAAACAGCTGAGTAGCCTTTGAATATATTAAATTTAATGTAATATCATGAAATTAGTAGTAGTAAGTTCAAATTGTGTAACTTAAAAATTAATGAAATTTAAGAACATTTCTAACAGTGTATGTATATATTTAGTTCTCATGTTTCTTTCTCTACTTTAAGCATGAAAATGTGAACATTAACTCTCAGTATACAACAGCAGTGATTTATATTTGATTTTGAGATCTAAATTTTCTTGCACATATTGTTAGAATATTGTACTATAAATTCTACGCGTATAATACATAATTTTCTACCAGATATAAAAAACAGCAATAATTCTAGCTGGAGTAGCAAAATATATATTTTTGCGTGATAATAATTATTAGATTTTTATTACTTAAAAAAATATTGTTATTAATAATTGTATTATTATTAAGGTTATTATATCATAAGAATTTATAATTTTTATTACTTGTTTATATCATCAAAATACATTGCCAGACGCGAGTAATATAACAAATGAACAAAAACAAATATTCTTTTCAGACTAATTACGCAAGTAAATCCTTCTCGGACGTGTATTTCGGAAACTATTGATCGAGGATGAATAAAAAATAATTTTGTAGGGAATTTATCATCTTCAATCTTCATAAGAATTATTTTGTACGTAAAAGTAGCCAAATCTGAGATATTTTCAAAAAAAATTTGAATTGTTAAAATATATACACACACACATAATACGTCATTTCGAACAATTTCCCGCAAACATATCTTTGGCAATTTCATCTCCAAAACGCAAAAAAATTTAATTCTCGTGAGCTATAATTCGCAGGACAAATTGATCCTATATTAAGAAAAAAATATCTTCGTTTCTATATCCTTGTATGCTTAGAATCTCTAGATGCGTTCTCTATATAGTCGAGCAGTCGTCTGTGAGTAATTTTTGTTCGCCCAGAGATTTACTCATGTGGAATAAAACATTTTATTCCACATAACTAAATCTCAGGGCGAATAAAAATTACTTACAGACATTCAACTTCAATTTTTTATGGACAACATTATATTGAGTGAAATGGTATAGTTGTAAGAAAATTTGGGAGAGAAATGTAAGTGTGAATGAGTTAAGTATTTCTATAAATCAAGTCCCCTTCTTGTGCTGAAGTGTAAATAAATTCTATTTTATTGAGCTTTATTGGTTTTTTAAATATTTTGACTTTAATAAGTATGTATTTCATTAAAAGAAACGTTTTGCCTATTTAATAAATTATTACTTGATTAAAGGAGAAAACATTTTTAATATAAAAAAAACAAATATTATTAAATCAATTATTGAATATTAACAAATAAAATAAATCATATATCTTTTAAAGCAAGTATAGGAGATAGTGGAGAGCCTATGGATAAACCAAAGGTTTGTCTATAAAATTTGTCATTGAACATAAAAAAAATATTTATTTTATTTACAAAAACGTTTTAGTTTTCCTAATGAATTATTTAAATAAAGAAAGTTATAATTATTTTTTATATTTTAAATTTTTTTAGATAAAATATATGCAACATTTAAAAGAAAAAAAAGGACCCCGCAACAGTTCTTATGAAAATGGAGTTCCGGTTAAATTGGCTGAAATTTTGATACGATCTAGATTTTGGCTCACTGATCAAAAGTCTCACTGGACCGAATAATCAATAGTTTTGAAATTATGACGGCTCAAACATCCAAAATTTATCTCCATCGTAAAAATCTTCATTCATTTTTATTTTTATGTATATATACACACATTTACACATTTGCACACATGAATACACACACACACACACACACATGTATAATCAGGGCCTAAATTTTTTTAAATAGCTAATTTCGGCCTACTCACGGGGTAGCGATGGGCTTCTTGAGCGATTTGACATTATACGTGTGTACTGCAAGGAGACTATCTATCTTATCTTCTCGTCAGCCAATGTTATTATACTAACTCCATAGTTAACCCCTCACGTGGCCATGTTACGTCATTACACGTCGTACCTGCGTATGGGTTGCATATTCGTCGCGTAAGTAACAAATGAGGGAGAGGAAGCTTGTATTTCAATTACTGCATTATATTGATTTTTTATAATGTTATATCATGGTGATAGCGATGACATGAAAGATACACAAAATATAGTCATTGAAGTACACATGCTCGATGTGTAAAACGAATTTATTAAGACGAATACTTTAGGAAAAAAACATATTCGCAAGTAACAAGTGGGGGCGTGTACTTCAATGATTATATTTTGTGTATCTTTCATGTTATCGCCATCATGATATAACGCTATAAAAAATTAATATGTAGTAACACATTGAGAATGCTCGATATATAAAACGGATTGATTAAGATTATACTTTATAAGAAAATACATCATTTAAAGATTGTAATTGATGTAATTGGTTAATAAACAGAAATAATCGACAAAGCGCGAATCTTTGTGAAGACATTGTATTTTTATTAATAGGAATAATACCGACATCACCCATGGATTTTAATGGATTATAGCTATTATATTGCAATTCGCGACGCGATAGATCCGTAGTCGTTATAATATAGTCTCCAGACAATTTATAAATGACACAGCAACTTGTATCCATAATTGCAAATTAAATAAATAGTATTATCTTAACATATTTATAAAAAATATATAATTAACACTTTTTTTATTTTTATGTATCTGTCAATAATAATTATAATTTTGAATATATAACCTATATACAATACTACCTATTTATTATATTCATTTTTATTTAATCAAAGTTTATACAATTGTATTATAATATAAATTGGTGTAAGTAAAAAATAAAGAAATTTTTTTTCCGAGAAATTTGAGATAACGATATACAAGAATATATGATGGTACACTGCGGACAATTCACGCGAATGTAATGTGTTAATATCCAGTTATTTGCTTGATATATTGTTGGTTAATGTAATTAGGATCTTTAGCGTCGGATTTACTATGCGGAGAACGCCTCGTGATACGCGTTATGAAGGAAATCACTTGTCAAACATGTATACTTTTTTAAAAAGTATTTTACCATTCTCTTCGTGGCGATAAATATCGCACACAATCCTCAGGGCCAAGCACGCGAAACGACTCGAGATGTTTGGTTACATACACATGCTCGCGCATGTATTCGCGATTCGAGACAATAGAGACATCTAAACTTGCTTATATGTAGATTTCGTATTGAGGTAGCGAATCGAATTCCTTTGAATCCTTTTCAGAATAGACATTTAACTGTAGCAATCGCAATATATCCAGATTAGTAATAGTAACATCTAATTCGTAGTTTAAATATTTAAATGTATAATAATCGCCAAGCATAAAGAAAACACGATTATCAAGGGCGATAGAGACGGTTGAGAAAAATATTTGGATATACGGAGAGAAGGTTCTCGAAGGGGAGAAAGACTGAGAATTACGTCTCGAGATGGAATCGATCAGAGAGTTTGCTGCGAGACTTCGTCATGTACAGACGTGCGGAAATCGCGTATAAATAAAGATCGACGTACGAACATGGAACGAATTCTCATTTGCTCGCCTATCTGACACTCCAATCATCAAAAAAGGGATAAACCCGACGCGATTTAAAAAAGTTTTCGCAATTCTAAAGTAAATGATCGCGAGTGTGAGACAATTGGGAAGACAATCGCGTGTGACTTTCGAATGACCGGGATTTGAAAAGTTCGGTTAGACGGACGAAGACGCGAAAAATCGTGATGGTGATAACGCGTGATGATAATGCACCGTTTCAGCGTCTGACGGAGCAGCAGAATTTCGAACAGCAACGTCTAGAGATAAAGTGAGAAAGGAGGAATAGCTACGATTTCATTCAATTGAAATAGCATAGATAACGTAACAGCAGCAGCAATCGTTACCTATGTAGCAAGACAATCTCAATGCCTCGTTGCACCTGTCAAGGTAAGTCGGGTAGGAAATGAGCATGTCCGAATTTATTCCGACGGATCCCGAATTGTGGTTTAACGTAATCGTAGTTTTCAAGCCGCCGATATCACGGTGAGTGCTACGAAATTCGATTATGTCCGGCATTAGGCTCGAGTTATACGATCGAAGTGCGTGACATAATAATGAAGACCGAATGAATTAAACGTCTCAGTTTATCGCCACATTAAAAAAAAATTTGAATCGTATCTTTCTTATCAATTATGAGATTTTTTGTGCAAAATTCATGCACAATTTGGAACAAACATTGCAACAAATATCGCAATGGACGGATATTTATCAAGTTAATAAGTTAAGGGAATTCCTGCAGTTTTATAATTCACGTGGGAGAAGAAAACCGCGAAATTTATACAATTCGTGATTACTGATTAATGTTTCGTGATCGAGAGAAGAAGGCGTGTAAACGGTGTTATAACTATGTTCGTTCGCAAGCGGGGAGAGATATCTTAAAACGATCGCATCGACGAGCCATGTAGGCGAACTCACATATACTCGTTTTATCACGATATGCCGGCAACTAATGTGGCAACGCATATTACGTTCTAAAAATAACTACGGAATATTATGCGGTCTTCGGATATACGAGGCATTGGGCGAAGGTCGTGCCTGCCCGCGTTTCTTCCGTTTGTCACCACAATAATTCGTAAGACTGTTACTTGCGAATTGAAAAATCCTTATCGCATTGCTTATTATTAAAATCACTTCTATTGCTCGCACGTGCAAGTTGTGTCATAAAAGAAATTTATGCCGCTGCGAGGCGGCATTTTTTTTATCCTATATTATGCTGCAAAATTTTTTAACATCGATAATATCGTAATGATAAAGATTTTCATGATGACAATCGTGAAAAAAAAAACTTTTCTATTAATAACGATGTAAGTTAAACAAGTCTTTCGCAGACGTAACTGATACGCGAGGCAAATATAAGCCGATAAAAGACTAAAAATAGCGTTGTTGTTGAAGCATACACATTACTTATGTTCGCCTGGCAGTTTAGGCTAAATTATTTCTGAATTATGAGGTATGACCTAGTTTATATTGTGCCATAAAGTTAAATAAGCCATAAAGTTGCGAGAGTTTACAAATTATTTGTTAGCGAATATTCATCGTAAAGAGAATTACTTCATTATAATAACAAGCAAAATTATCCAGCACAAGAGCGCAAACAAACACAGCATGTAGATACGAAGTAGAACAAAATTAAAAGAATATCAAGAGGAGAAAATTTACATGTCTGTATAGAAGGATATTCGAATTGTAAGAAATAATTAAAGGACACATTTTATCATGTCTATCACACCTGGACATTGTCTGGAACTTAAACATTTTTGAATGAATGTTACTCGTACAAATAGCTTGTGTTATAAATTGCGGTTTTATGTATCTTTTTACATTTACGTCGTTCAAAAATCACATTTATTCGATTCAAAGAAGAGTCAAAGTTTCTTTCGCTTTTATCTAGACGTTAAAAACGTGGAAATGAAATTTAAAATAATAGAAGAAAATGAATTTTTCTGACAATTAAACCTATTTCTCCATATCGCGATCGTTCCATTTATATTAATTTATTTTGTAAACACCTCTTTGTTTTCTCATCATACTATCTGTTTTCTCGTCACTCGCTGAGACGAAATCAACACAAAAAATTGAATTGGGAAAAAGTTACGGCACGCGTCCGACATGTGTTTATACAAGGTCAATATTCGAAGTGTATATCGTTTAGATAAACAAATATAGATTCATTCTCTCATTCTCCTTTTCTCTTGTATTGAACCACGAATACATCCAAACGTATCGCTTGAAAGCTCCGACAACGAATCAGTTTTATTACAAGATCGATTACTTTGCGAATCTTAAAGCAAAAATAGAAAAAAGTGACACAAAAAAAAGAAACGTTATTTTATACAAGTCGATATATCGCGACGATGATATACCGACGTTTAAACCAAAAGAAGAAAGAATTGTCTCTGTCATTCGAGTTTAATGTTGCGCGTCTGTTTCGTATGAACAGAACCGCTGTGAAGCCTCGAGCTTTTAACACATGATATTCATAAACATTAAAATATGGCGGTATGGATTATATTACAAGAAAGTAACTGTAGAACGATAGGTAAATGTGTAGTACAAAGTACGCGCACGTGGGTCTCCCATTATCGCGATTACTCTTTGCGTCGCGTCGGTGTTTTGTGTCGATACATTGTACAGTTATCTCTGTTACTACCGCAAGCAAGCCCGAAGGTGTGATTATAATTAATAACTATAATACATCCAGACGTATTTTATTTTACCTGTATTCGCCGATTACACTGAGTCATACACGTTTGAATGCAAAATTGAGAAAATGTGAAATATATTACACAATTGGTTTGTCAAAACAACATCATTTCTATGTGGTCAACTATATCCGTTTGTTATCGCATAATATTTCTGAGTAGATTTTCATAAAATTTAAAAAAGCAGTCTCCAAAAATTTTTTTCAATTCGATATTTTTTTTAGGAAAATAGCTCGACAGACTATAAAACATTATACACACAAAGTTTGTTTTCATTACACATAATTTTTCTTTTACAAAGCTTCATGTTTTTCACGTTTCATTTATAAGATATACATAAAAAATAAATTAAAAAAAGGTCAATAAATTAATAAATATTAATAGGAAAGGAAGGGGCTACGAGCCAAGCAAGTATATGTGCTAATGATGCATGTATATACAGAAATGAAATATACTTGCATCATTAGCACATACAACTTGCTCGGCTCATAGTGCCTTCCTTTTCTATCAGTATTTATTTATAATAAGTTGATTGTGTATTAGTAATTTTCACAAGAATAAAAAAGGCAATATAAAATGAGTTTATTACTATTATTTATTGAGTTTATTTACTAATTTATTTATTATTACAGCTATTTCGATAGATTCAATTAATTATAAATAATTTATGTAAAAAAATGAAATTCAAAATTTAGTTTTTTATCATTCAAAGATTGTCGTCTAACAATTAATTTACTTTATCTGAGAGATACAATGTGCAATATGTGTTTATGTCCACGTGTGCGCATTTGTAATCATAACTTCTGTTATCGCTTTACGGTCAATCTCTCTTCATTCTTTTATACGTATCAAAATTTACATTTATTATTTACGCCGCCCTGTCATCACAACACTTTGTTCCTTTTTAATTAACTCGGTGATAATTTCTATCGTCAGAACAATCGCGATTAATCTTACAATTACTTTTCTACACATTCCGAGAATCGGAGTCCAATAATTATAAAATTACACGTGTGCGCACATATTAGCAGCATACACAATGAAAATTATACACTTAGAAGCATACGTAGCCAGAATAAAAATAATACAGCGTATAAATTGCACAAAACATTCGTAATTTCATTTTTCAATTAGCTGTAGATCAATTAGAGTTTTGGAATATTAATATCTTGGTCTGGCGTACGAATACAGCGTTAATTAATGACTTTAGGTTTCATATTGATTTGCCCGATCATGTAATAACGTTGTGCATATAACTAATTTTAAAAAAAATATCTTAATAACATCCAAATAACAATTACGTTAATGGCGAAACACACACACATAACGAAGTGCGTGATGCATCTCATAAAGTTATTTAATATTTATTATAAAAATCGTAATACTAACAATTAGTATTTTTTATAAATCATTTTATAAATATCATTCTTTCATTACTTCTTGTCTTTTATGATAAAGCCAAATTTCCAGATGTGGTGCCTCAGAGAGATAGAATATTATTTAAGTTACTACGTACTTGAAATAATAATCTCAGAAAAATTGTATTATTCATTTAAAGCCAAAATGAGTTCGATAGTTATTTGAAATGCAAAAATTTAATATATATTTCATAAATAATTATATGTGTATATATATATGTGTCGTGTGTCAAGAAAGATGATTCTCATTCATTTATATTTTTCCTCGCACATTTGTACGCTTTTGTTGATTTTTAACATTGATTTTAAACGAGTTTTGATGATAAAAAACGACGGATATAAATCATAGGCTGTATTCCGATATCACTGTCAGTGAAAATTCATAGTTCACGTATACTAGATTTTTAGTAAAACTAACAGTGTAGGTGTATCGGAATACGGCCGAAATTGACACTCGTTGAGAGAAGCGATAGAGAAGAACGAAACGTAAAAAATGTAGTCAATGAATAAATGCCTGTACGAAGTACAATGTGATGGAACTGATGGAATTAATAAATTATCGTAAAAATGTGGTTAAGCTCTTTTTCAAAAAATGTTAAGACATTAAGAACATATTTTCGTTATCTCCTTTCGAACGTCATTACAATGTACATGCAGTAATGTATAATGTACAATGTCCAATGTAGCTAGTTGTTAAATACATATTGTGCTCAGTGATTGGCAATTATATTTTGTAAATGCAATTTGAACGACGAAATGTATTTCATGTGAAAACAAGATTGTTAGCAAAACAAATAAAAAATTTTCTTGATTATTCTTTGGAAAAATTCCCTACTATGCTTGAAAAAAGTATTAAAGCGTGCGTCTGTAAATTCAATCAAAAAAGTAGGGTAGAAACAGAGAAGTATAGTCGAAAAATAGGATAGAATAGGATAGGGAATTGCGACACACACACACACACACACACACACACACACACACACGCGCGCGCGCGCGCGCGCGCATAACTTATTTTTATATTTTATTTTTTATTCTGCTCTCTCTCTCTCTCTCTCTCTCTCTTTCTCTCAATACTTTTAGAGTGAATTTCACTCTGAAGAGTGAAATCTCACTTGTAAAGATTGAAAATTGATCGAATCATTCTTTTTTAGGAATAGCTCAATTTTTATTCTTTAGAGTGACATTCCATTCTAAAGAATTTAAATAGAGTAAATACGAATAATAAATACTTGCAGAGTATATCGAAACAGTCCTATTATTGCAATATTACAATAATGATCAGCTTGTATTTCTAGCATTATGTAATAATTCGATATGTCGGAACAGACCTATTATTGCACTAATAAGAATAATCATTATTGTATTTCCCGCACTAATCCAATATACGCTTATAATGCTCTATTATAACGTGTGATCATAATTAACATTTACATATCATTTAAGATAATAAAGACCATTACACATTTTCGATGAGTTTGATAGTAGGTAGAGAAGAAATATATGGAAAAAGTTAAATAAAAACGGCGATTATTTATCATTAAAAATCTTTATTCAAAGGATAATGGCTTTAAGTTACAATAATTAACATTTATATATTATTGATTATAACTTTAAAGTTTAAATAAAAAAGCAAACCGATTCAGCATTGCGGAAAATTTTAAGCAGCAAAGATTTTATTTTTTGTTTAAAATTATAATTTACATTGATATAACATATAAATGTTAATTATTATAATTTAAAATCAAATAATTGGAGCACCTTTTTAATAATGACTTTTATTAATTGATAAATAATCTTCACTTTTCTCGTAATGTTCGCAATTCCCTCAACCTTTGTGAACTTAGCAGTCGACTTTTTATAAATTAAATTTTTTATAACAAAATGACAGTATTCGTAATTGTTTATAGTAACAAGAGCGCCGAGACAATAGTTCGATTTCTCGTTCAGTTGGGTCGAATTTTTGTTGAAACTAATAAAATAAAGGTGTCCAATGATTTCTTTATTCGCAAAATTTTTCTCTTACAATGGTCTCTTCTTATTGTTAATATTACTCGTCTCTCACTCCCGCCATCCTGTATCAACCTAAACTAAAAACGCGCCATCTGCTCTCGCTCCGCCATCTTATAGAACCGATTACAAAGATATTACGAAACACCAGTGTCTCCAGATAATGTCGTTTGTAATGCTATATATTTAAAAACTTTGAAAAAGTCAGTGTCGGAACTTTAAGGTAAAAAAATTAATCTTGATTTAGAATTATTTGTAGTGATTTTCCATTGTTTGTAATCAAACCCAAGTTATAACATATTAATTATAAACAAAAAACGTAATTTTGCCAATTTTTAAAATATCTCAAATCCTACAAAAAGTATTCTCTTACTTTCCTCAATGTATTGTATAATACCCTTTAACAATAAACATACGGAAAAACGGAATAAATCAAATAAGAATACAAAAGGCGAAATACAAATAAGGCCATTTATTAATATAGAAGAAAAGAAAGTTTTTATTTGAAAGATTTATAGTCGACAATAGCCATTTAATGATTAATTTTAATGTTATTAAGAAATCCGAAAGAATAAATACTAACAATAATAACAATAATAGCAAGCATAGAAATTACAACATGCTTACAATACAAAAAATAAAACAACGTCACTATAATTGGTTTCCTGTCTCTTGTAAAAGTTAACAAATTCCTTGCTTCCTTAACTTTTTCCAGGTTTTCTTGACTATTTTTTATTTCTTCTCCTTTTTCCCTAATCGCTAATAACTCTGGAAAATAATCTTGTATATTCAATTACAGGGACACTCGCACATGTGTGTGTGTGTGTGTGTGTGTGTGTGTGTGTGTGTGTGTTTTACGAGCAAAAAATGCGGATGTGAAATATGGCAATAGAAAGAAGTGAAATTGTGATTGTAATGATGTTAATTGTAAGATATATTAGAGACATCTGTATTTCGATAATTAATCCAACCGAGTGTAAATAGGAAATTCGAAAACTTCATAGTTGTGTTTATGTATAATATGTTTATTAGTATATATGAAACGTATAACGACTTGGTAAACGCGAAAGACTTTCGAGTTTATATTCTCAAGAAGCAGTTGGCGATGTGCCAGTGGAAACACCCGCGATTGCCATGTTTTCTTAATTTCACTTATAATATAATTAAGCAAGTACGTACGAACGCTTCATTCGTAAATTTTGAGATATTCACATGAATCAATAATTTGGATGTCTGGTCTGCTTCTATGATCTGGCAAAAACCCAAAATATATATAATATGCGTGGATATATTAATCGTGTAAATTTTCCCAAATCCAACAAAAATTATTCATTGCATAACATAATAACAATATTACTCAATTATTCCAACAATTCATTATTACGAGGAGCCAATAAATGAAGCAAAATAAAGCTTTAGGAAATATTAAAGGCCATTAAGTTTAAATATTTTTCGAATAAAAAATCGAATAAAATTATCAATTCAATAAACTATGCAAATGTGATATAGTTAATTTGTAGCGATCGAGCAAAGATAAAAAAAACCATTATACGAAAAATATTCTATTGTCCATAAACTATAGAAAATAATAAAAATCAAAAATAAAATTGATCTATTTTATGAGCTATTGTTAGTGAAATGCTGTATTGATTTATATCGTTGAATTAATCGCTTTAGATATCGGGTATAATTATCGGGAATGTTTAGTGCGAATGCAACAATGTTCTCATCTTTTTGAAAAGAAATGACGAACATTTAAAGAGAAATATAAGGGGGAGGGATTATTAGCATTTCAGAATGTTTGCATTGAAAGTTCAAAAGTTATCGGCGTGCAATCACTTCTGAAATAAATTTATTTAATAAAGAATATATGATTTATTCGAAATATGTAACTTTGATCAAAGTGTTCTCTATCATAATTTAAAAAATAAATATAAGGTATTGTCGATATTTTTTATGCAAATGGAGGATAAGTGCGGACAGGATATCACGTTTTCGTTACATATAATCGTCACATGTTTTATCCCTATACCTTTTTGTTTTACACAGCCGTGCGAAGCAATGATATCAAGCGGAAATATCACGAAATTACACGTACGCAGTTGTAATAAAAACTCCACATATCTACCTGAATATTTGTGCATCTCCATTTCGCTCTGTAATGCGTGTTTCAAGCGTCTTTTATTACGCGCGGCAAAAACAGCGATATTCTTTTTTTTTTTTTGCTGAATTTAACGCGGTATTATGGTTTATTACGACACGAGCAATTCGTAAATATTGCAAACACGAAAGCATATATATTACCGCACTGAATGTGAAAAGACAAGTTTTTGTGCAGTCTAAAATCGCGCAGGTAGAATTAAAATGGATAATATTTCTTTCTCTCTCTCTCTCTCTCTCTCTCTCTCACACACACACACACGCACATATGCACGCACGCACACATACCATATATTAAAGACAATATGTCCGTTTTCCATATCTATACACATGAAATAATATTAATTGCTTCAATAGAAATACTAATAGATTTATATTTTCATAGAAAAAAAAAAAGATTTTTACAAGTAAAAAATAAATTATATTTATTTAAAAATATATAATTTGGCAAATTTTTAAGCAATTTATTCGCGAATATTGTTCTTTTTGTAATATTTATAACACATTTTCGAAAAATAAGAAGAAAAATTTTAACTGTAAAAACGTTATATCATAAAATTTTTTGGGAAGGTCAAACAAACAAGTCAAAATTAAAATTATTTTATTAAAATATCAAGAAAGAATTGAAATTGGTTATTCAATGCATGTTTTGTTAAAATACAATGCATGTTTTGACTATATTAAGGCCCTTTTGTAATTCTTAATGACAGTAAGAATATTGTTATTTTATTATTGTGTAGATTTTGTACATGATAATAAAAAAGCTGTGCGACGACAATATAATGATATTGTTACTGTCGTTAAGAGTTACAGAATAGAGTCTAAATCTTTTTCAGCTACATAATTACAATAGAAAAATAATAAAATTAATAAGAAAAAAATTTACAAACAATCAAGAGTTAATGCAGTAATTATTAGTGCGTAAAGGATTCAATGGTATTAATAATTAAGCATCAATAATTAATTATATTACATTGATTGACTGCGAGTTCAACGCTAGCTAAATTTTTTGAAATTTATGTATTCACGCTGATGATTCCAAAATAGAATCGGAACATTCGAAAGTTCCTGTATTATAATTAATCGTTATTGATGCTTAATACCATTATTAACACATTAAATTCTTTACGCACTAATTACCGTATTGACTCTTGATTGCCTGTGAATCTTTTTCTTATTAATTTTATTATTTTGTTTGTACAAAAATTATAAGACTCTTTAGTTCAACTAATTGTCATTGTTTTTATCGTTTAATAGAAAAATAAATTAAGATTTTGGACAAATGAAATACATGAAATTCTTACTAATTAAAATGTTGGAAAGAAAAAATCGATCATGAATCACATCACAGGTTAGACACACATTGAACAATTAATATTAAAAATTTATTGAACATTATTTTTTATATGCATCATATTCAGATCTATGTTAAAAGCAAAATTATTTCTTCGTTGAAAGGCGAGAAAGAGTAAAATAAAAAAATTAAAATTTATGAAAAAATCATCTGAAATATTCTAAAGGTATCGTATAGTCCCAAAAATCAAAAGAAATAGAATTGTAATCCTAAATCCCTCAATAGTATATGTCTAATAGTATGTGTCTAAATATTAAAATAAAGTTTCATGTCATAACAAACGCTAGATAAATCTAACGATAAATTTAAATTGTTCTGTTCGTAATGACATAAAGCTTTATCTTAATACTTGGATATATATTATTGAGGAATTTACACTGAGCAATATATTCAGCGATTTTGATCGGATTATCTGATCAGATGACAGGTTTTATTCGATGAGATGTAAACTGATTACATGCAAACGGAAAATGAAGTGTAATATGCCTATCCGTTAATTTTATTGGATGAACTTGATCAAACATTATATTTAAAAGAGAATATTTTATCCAATCAAGTTCAATATATCCAGTCAAATGCTATATCTGATAAAAAATAACGGATTAGAACTACAATAATGTTCGATGAGAGTTAAGCTTTCTAAATCTAGATCATTACTGTTAAGGCTGCACGGAGATTAGAAATATTAGCCATAAATATGGTTAATTCAATATTACATGCTTAATATAGCCACTACCATACCGTATTAATTGCAACTATACGATTATGGATAACCCAACTTTCTTAATGGTAGCGTATCTATCAGCTTAAATTGAGATTCTCAAATTTTTTAAATTTATATAAATTATATCACAATATCGTAATTGTGCCGTCTTACGTAGTTGAACATGTACAGTATAATCCCACTATTATATACTATATAGTACAGTCACTCAAAAGGTATGGTTACAAAAGGCATACTATTTAATTGATATTTGCAAGAAAGTATGGTTGGAATAATCATGCTATATAATCAATATTTGCAAAAGAATAATGGTTAAAGAAGCCTTAATGTATCTTAAGGCTCTCAATTTTCGGACGAGCAATATGAATAGCACAAATAGTTGGAGTTAAACAGGATCACCTAAGAGAAAACGGCTTGTGACAGCAAGAAAATTTCTGTAAGTATTAGAATTCTCTTGCCGCACATCGCAATCCTCTTAGGTCATCTCCTCCAAACTCCTACTATTCGTAGTATTCATATTATTCGTCTGAAAACTGAAAGCCTTGCTGTATTGTTCTATTATTTTATTATTTTTTTTTGCTAGGGATGTTGCACAAAATAACGTCATGACTTGTGCATGTGTTTGAAAAATAAAAAACACGATCACAAGCATGAATCATTTGTTTAAATGTTAGATTGGGCGCTATAATTCTATTCGAAGTATATGTATGACTAAACTGACTATACTTGTATACTTGAGACAAGTATACTTGTATACTTTGTTTCCAAATTAAATATATAAAATTTATTTTTTATTGTAAATATTTGTCTGAAGAAGACTTACAACTAGTATATTTTATGCGTCGTACATATTTAAATAACTAATTTTAATCTATGTTTTAATAAACTTAATCTTGACTTAAGTAACAGCTCGTTTATTCGATCTTTCTACCAATTTTATTATGTTTGAATTGCAATTTCGAGCTAGAAAATTGATATTACAAAAATGTTATTAGATATATCTCCAACAAAAACCTATTTTGTACGATTCGGAAATATATGCCTTGTAGACATATAAAAACACTGATGTTCAAATTTATCATTGTAACATTACATATTTTTCTAAAATCTAATATTTATTTACAAGATGTGATACGTGATTTTAAGCTGTGATATAAGCCGATGCTTGGATAATAACGCTATCCGTGCATAATATCTACACTTCACAATTTTTTCCACGGAACGCACATATTTATGTACGCAAGAAAAGAAATGTATTTTCATCCGATGCATCCAGTTTACCGAACAGACACGCAGAAATTGAGTGCGAGAGCTGGAACGAACAAGAGTGTTTGCGGTTCCATGACGGACGTGGATGGAGATAACGCATTAAAATAGTACGCTGGCGTACGCGATAACACACACTTATAATATCTGCTGCGAGACATCGTTCTCCTCTCAGCGATATTAAATCGCATTAAATACAGTAATGTCGAACGGTGGCGCCTTTTGTCAACGCTCGTAACAAAGTTTGACTAGCGAGATTTATCTCGTCACTTTATAATCAGCTCTGCTACGGTTAAATGAATCGACGATCAGATGTAACATACTCTTTCGCGTTAATTTATCGTTAAAAATAATCTAAATATCTAATGATTGTATAATTATTTATATGCACTTTCACGTTATCGCGTTTCTTGTGTGATTTGTTAAGTATGGTATCGTATCGATTTTACTTAGTTATAAATAATTATTATTTATTATAATTAAAAATTGTTTCAGATCTCTGATCTAAGATTCAACAATGTCGCAACTACGACACGAGCGCGTATTGTCTATTTTTCTTTCAATGAATAGCGAATGATTTGCATAAACTTCGCAAAAAAGACCCAAAGCATACCGATGCGTTTCTATTTGCTGATGCGAAGAGGAAGTATAGTAATATTGATAAAAAGATGAAAATTACAATATGAAAATATTTTTTTTATTCATTTTGCGTCTTTAACTGTAATAAATAAAATAATTTTACAGTTATGAATATGTTAATATTTATATATGTAAGTAATTACACAATGTTGTATTTATAAAAAAATAAAATTGTCATTAAAATGTAATTAAAACATCAGTAATAAGCTAATGATTAGAATGGATATAGTAGCTGATAAAGTAGTGAGCTTACCTAAACAACATCGCAGAGTGACTCAGGAAGAAGACGGTCGAAGTTTTAATGCTATATTGTAAGCATATTGCTGCGAATCTATTCCCTTCGCGGTTTCAGCCTGGACGTCGAGCCACCTGTAAGATGTAATTATATATCAGCGCAATCGGATAATAATTGTCACGTGATAACGAAACATACAAACAAGATTGATTAAAGATGGGAGCAAAAATGACTGATACGAGAGATATTTACATTTTTTACTACGTCACCCAACGCAAAGTATTGTGTTAACAAGAGGATACATTTTGGTTTACATATAATCTTTATATCTCTGAGTATAATTATATACTGTATTTGTAAACTGCGTTGTATCATTTATTAAGAAGTTATACAAAGAAAAGAAAAAATATCGGTTTCGAAACCGGAGCATCATGAATCACGAGGTATCGTGGGTCATCGATTGTTTAACATAATCTAGAATCAAAGCCTTAAATGGTCTAACTGGATCTTGATGTTTGTATGATTCTTATGTGAATTTATATACTACGTATATAAATGATCCTAGAAACGCGCGCCGAAATGATTTTTTGGTCTTGAAACGCTAACTACTAAACTACTGCAGTAATATCACGAGTTAAATTGACTAGCAATTTAATAGAATACAATTACAAAAAATATATGTACTAAAATGGCAGTTTATACTTCTAAGCAATTAATTTTATTTTATCGTGATAAATTTTTTATCTTATATTAATGATTATTTCTCTCCTATATACAGAATGTTTCATCAGGAAACTAATAAACTTAGAATATATTCTACAGTTTATTCTAAGGAAAATAATTCTTACACGCTGTAAGTCAATCCGATTACTTATGGAGATATAAAGAATTTAATTCTTGCCAGTAATGCACACTTTTGATCAGCTTATCACCTCAGGACTTCTTTTTATTATTATATTTCAAATCTCGTGCCTATAATAACAGTTCAGAGGCTCATTAGCAGTGAAGGATTTTGCATAATTAAAGCAACAGAAAACAGAGAATAAGAACAGGCGATCTACGCTATATTGAATTTTGTATTGGCAGTATTCGTTCGTGCACGGCCCTATGTTATTAAATTCACTGGGAGTTGATCAATAAAATTAAATACGTTATAATTTTTAAGATATGTACATAATCAATCTCTATTCTCTATTCTCTGTTCTTTTTGATTGTGTATCCTTTTAGAACCGAATAATAGAGTCCATGCAGTGTATAACACAGATATTTATACTAAAATTAGTATTTATCCTATTGTGTTTTATTTTCATTTTTTTTTTAAGTAATATATGTAATTATTACATATTTTTTTGGTGTATATAATTTGGGAAATATATAGTCTATTTTAACAAATAACAAAAATTAATTGGATAAAAGCGGCTGTCGGAAAATGAAAGTTGGCGCAGAAATCAATACGCGCAGATTCATTAAGAATTAGTTAGTTTCATTTTATTGTAGTTCAAAATAATAAAGTAGTAATGTCGTTGAGTAGTAATGTCGTTTTAACATGAAGTGACCGATCATTTAATCAGTAACCGTACATTTTGACTTCGTATTTGAGACTATTTTGTTACTTATGAATAAATTACCCAGTAAGAAATAACCGTTAATTAGACGTCAAATTGGTATAAATATCGTATCGATATCGATTTGACATTAATTCGATGAATCATTTCTTGCTGGATATGTTTACTTTTTAAAAATAAAGTTTTTTTTAAACATATTTTCTTTGTACGAATACTTTTTGCACTCACTGTAAGTGATATAACGAGCAACAATTTACAAGTAAAAGATGGAGGTATTTCGAACAATTAATATGACTAACTTTTTGCAAGATGGAAAATCAACATAGCAAATTATATGTTAGATATTTCATATCTTATACTATACCAGAAATACGTTAATTTAATATAACTGGCAACGACGTAACTCTAGCTGAACATGAAACAACTTGCATGCAGTTGACCTTTTAAAAAATTATAAAAGTTTACATCTCGCTGGGATATGTAGTATACATATGAATGTATACTTCCAATACTGAAATTCAATATAGCATAGATCATAGAATGAATACTGCCAATACTGAAATTCAATATAGCACAGATTATATTCCATCTGGTTCACGGAGAGTTTAAGAAAATAATATTCATATCAAGATTATAAATGTCTAATATTTTTGTCTGTTATAATATTAACGTCTTGATAATTCAATCTATAATTTATATGAACTTTTTTGCTTAAAACAAAATTCTAGAATACATTCTAAAAGATTGTCGGTTTCTTCACGAAATACCTTGGAATATTATACATATGATTTTATTATTTAAAAATATATACATATTAAACAATTTGTTTTCATTATTTTAAAACAAAAATCAATATAAAATCAATCTTGTCAAGGCTTGATATTTAATAGCCGTATTGCAGATAATAAATGATATTATCCAAGTTTCTTGGATAAATAATTTGTATAAACAACATATCGCGAGAGCAGAAAAAAGCCGCGCCCAATACGAGAAATTCATCCTCGAAATGTAAATAATGTCGCAGGAAAAACTGAATCGATTAAATACACGAGCACATTTTTGTTGTCGGGAAAGCTAATTCTCTAAAAAAAAAAAAAAAAAAAAAAATCATATCACCAATTATCGCGTTCAACAATAACCTGTCATGATCGATAATTATCAATGGATTAAGGGATTTTACGATCACTTGAGATGTCACATCCATTATGACGTTGTGAAAATAACGGATGCGTAAACATGTAAGCTTGATTTAAGCACTCGGGTTAAACGTACCTCTGCTTGGAGTGTGTCACATCAGTCAACATCACATTACATGTCGTCTCGCTACCGTAAATGTAATCAGGCAAGATAATTGAGGCGACACTCATCAATTTCTAATCGCGTATATTACGCAAGCCAGAACACTGGCGACTTCTCAAATTAATAGACATAACGTTTAATGTAATGTATGTACATAATAGTTGCCGTATTATGTAAACGTAAAAAACGTAATTTCGAACCGAATTGATTTAAAAAAATGTAGGTACCGATAAACTGTTTTAGAGCGTAGATGGACAAACGGAAAATTCCAGCAAACTTAGATCATATTTAGCAAAATTCTGAAGTAAGACGCAATTTCCGAGACATTTAACCCTTTAAAACACGCCAAGTAATATGGCACCTTAATTAAATTGTATTATGGAAAAATCATTCCAGTTTTCAACGAGAAATATCGTCACCAAACGCGCCTATTACCGCACACTCCATGTAATTTAAATGATTGCATTCACGTTAGCAAGTAATGTCACGGGCTGTTGCCGTCACGGCATTCATTCTTAAAAAAATATTCGACGTGACCGTACCTGTTCAGATTAGTTTACGATATATGCGGATGTATTTATTCTGTCCCGGAAGAAATGATCCACAGACGATCCAAAATTATATAAAATAACGTAACACCCAACTTGACATAATTGCAGATACAAATATTTACAGCAATTAAATCTGCAATAATGCATAGAGTGCAATGTTTAGTTCCATTTTTTGAGTTTCAATCGCATCGTTAATTTACTTAGTCCTTAAAAACAATGCAAAAAAAAACACAATATAGCAAAATGAAAGAATTATTTTAAAATATTCATATTAATTTGCATAACATATCATTGATACAAAATAAAGTAAAAAATTGAAACAAAATACGTTCTACACGTGTAGATCAGTAACAAAAATTAATAATAAAAGATTTTCATGGAAAGAATCGCTTCTTAGCCGTGTAACTGCTACGTCAGTCGAAGATGCAGTGAGAACGCAGGGGATTCCACTATTCTGGCACACACGGTACATCGGATAAAAGAGATAAAGATGAAGCTGGAGTCCAGATATAGACTGGTTACAGGTAATAGGTAGTAGTGGTAGCGAGCGGTAGGACCGGTAGGTTTGGTTTACTTCAGGTTCGTTGCGACCAGCCGGTTAGCAACTCTTCTTCTTCTTCTTCTTCTTCTTCTCTGTCTTCTTCCTCATTTTTTTTTCTTTCTCCGCCACCGCCGCCTCCACCATCGTCTCCTCCTCGTTCATAATTTTCTCCCTCTATCCTTTTTTTGCGACGTTTCTTACCCCGATACTTATTTTAACGCCGATGGGGAGATGTAACAAAGTACATTCACGAAAGTGATCGCGTCGGCACGATTTTGCCGGGTGTGTTTGCGCCTGACGCAAAATATAGCGTACTTTTATTTCCTCTAATTTTTTTATTTAGTTATATTTAGATGATGAACGCCGACAACATCGTGTGCGTATATCTGGTCCCTTTCGAAATTTATTAATTCTTTTCTGTTCACGACTCGTGTTGAATTACTTGTCGGAACGAATGAGCGACATGCGAATAATCTTTCTTGAAAGTCTCTCTTTGTATGCCGACAACTTTGACGGAGGCGTGTCTATGTCGACAGGCTACCATTAGGACCAGTAAGTATATCTTTGTGTAATCCAGATGCAACGTAATCCCCGCGAATCGAGTGGACTTTTTAAACATTTTGCCATGCGGCCTGGCCTGGCCAATACCGAGGGATCTCAGTAATATATTCATAATGCTCGCCTAACATTGTAATCGCTGAACTCAACAACGAATAGATTCACTCTAGAGAGTTTCGCGTCGTGCACTCGAGCGAGTGGATTGTAAATTCAAGTGTGAGAATGTGTGGCAAATACGTAACGTCATAACACGCGCGGGCGAATAAGAGTAAAAGTACCGAGATATTTTCGCACCGCTGCCGCTGCGTGACAGATCAAAACAGCGCGATTAACGGCGATCCGGCGACATGGCTGTAATCAGTGATTATTAACGGTTTCAAGTGCGACTCAAATGTGCACAAAAAAAAAAAACGCAAATGTTCGCTAAACAAAATAACGCACGATGGTACTGGTTTCATCTCTTTCACGAATTTGATTTTTTCATGTGTGAAAAATATTGTCGCACGGTGTAATTATATATGGAATTTGACATAATTCATAAATATAATGAAAATATATCATAATCTTTTGTAATTTATGTATATTTCTACTTTAAACTTTTTTTTGATTAATCCAACGCGTTATTAATTATTTACAGTAATTTCTATTTACTTTTCCTCTCTATTTAATGGTTCAGTCGATTTCGCAAGTACTCAAATTTCGCTCGTTATGCTAGCAGACATGCTGGTTGCTGGCAATAACGGGTCTCTACTGGAGTAATATGAGGAGTCGGATCGCATGTGAAAGGTAAACGCGTGTACGAGCGTGGGTGCATTTGGAATTTAGGGACACCCACGGACACTTGTGCCGATCGCAAAGCGTACCCTATCAATGCCAAATGTCGAATGTGACATCGAAGTATGTGCTCCGATTTCGCAATTTGAACGATCGTCTCTTTTTTTCTGCACACGTATTTTAGTTTTTGCGTCAGTTTTTACGCACAAAAAACATCTCGCATTTCATTCAATCGTAGACGGAATTTTTTTTTAAATTTACCTTAAAAATATGATAGTTATTACAATATAATATTTTAGACTTTTACCCTGCTCTTCAGTAAAATTAATTAAATTTATTTTGTACTTTATTAACGAATGAGAGATTTACATTAAAATTCGTTGAAATACAATGTTATCCCACGTCATATTTTCAGGGTGAACTCTAAGAAAAAATTCTCTCCGTGTAGCATAGTCGTCTTCATTAGCAAAAATTAAACTTTATTTTCATGTAATCTCATATTAGGAACTAGTCTGCACAATATCGACTAAATAATGAAGATGCGAGACAATCAGCTGTATTTTTAATGCGATTAAATATAAAAATAATGTTTATTGACATCTTTATTCATTGAAATAAATAGTTAAAAAAATGCTTGCGATAATTATAACAGAAAATTCCGGATAAATGTTATTAACACGATACGGAGTTTCTATATTGAAAATATTGTAATACAAACTAGCTCTATGAATGATATTCATAGTCATTCTTATATTCAAGACTATCTTAAGTATAGTCTTAAAATATCGAACCAAGAAAGCTATATTTTAAAACATTATTTAATACAATCTTGAAATAAGAATAGATTATAAATATCGGCTTATGTACTAAATATTCCTGTACTAAATATTGTGACGATTATATTGCCACGATTTTGTCTGCCAAACGCGCGAAAAGTCCTCGGAAATGTACACACGGATTCTCGAGCATATACACACTTCCGTTACGAGACGAAAAAATATAATGTTTAAATTCAACAGTTTTTTTTACTGTTTTTTCGTATCGCTCACGTAAAATGAGACAAGTGTATAACGCATTCACAATATTATATATTAAATTATAGTTAAACGGCTCTAAAATGTAATTACTTTAAAATTCGCAAATGTATAATATTTAAAATTGCTAAATCGAAAAATTTTAAATTGTCATAAGAACAGCAGGTAAATAATGACAAAAATATTTTGTGAGAAGATTCGGGAAAACGAGTGACAAGGGTCTGGAAAGTCCCGGCGACTGAAAAGTGCCGAAATCTATAGTCGATAGTCGATTTTGAGACACGGTCATCATAAGACGTGCTCCGAGATAAATAAAATTAAATTATTCATTTCTTTATATCCGTCACGTTTCTAACAAGTGTGTAACGAATGTGGCATCCGTTTATACTCGTACATTCGCATGATCAAAGAAATGCTTCGCAAAGCATCTCTGTGTGTTTTCCGGTGAGAAAAAAGTGCGACGGTACGATTCGCAGCGAGAGTGCTTGGTGCGAACCTTGGACTCGTCTGCTGCCCGGAAAACTGGTTTTAACGGAGTTTTATGCCGAACAAACGGTGGACCAGTTTTACCGCCGTCAATGAAGCACACACTGTACATGTCGTACGAATGCATCGTGATTGAGAAGGGATTTCAAGACACGTATCAGCCGAGAGCGGACAGCCACTCATTGGTTGCATGACCAAACGCATTACGGACTGAGAAAAGACTGACTATCAATCAAGGTTTGTCATACAGTCAGTCAAAATACATGATAGTATCTCTTTTTCTCCCTTTCTTTCCATTTCCGTTACTGTATGACTAATTTTTGTGTCTCTTTTTTCTCCTTTTTTTATTTTCCTCTCCACATGCTGTTTAATATTATTAAATATTACTGGATAAGAGATTCGTCAATTAAATATTCAACTATGTTAGAATAAAGTAGAACAAAAATAGAATTCACGATAATTTTTGTGCGTATGCATAGAATTTTATGTAACATACATTTTGTAATATCAATAATACTTTACTATTCTTTTTCTTTTTGCTTTATTATCGTTTTCTTTATTTTAATTTTACATTTTAATTTGTTGTCATTTATTACTGCACACACAAATTTCTAATCTTGTATTATTCATAAGAATTTTTCGTTCAATATTTAATAAGAATACTTATTATCACTTTATGGATTTTAAAAAGAAAACTAAAAATAATTTTAGTAAACTTATTTTACACTCATAACATATAATTAACTTGATATATGTATATACAGGATATTTTGTCTATACATATGTATATATATTTAAATTTCATATTAATTTTAATATTTTTTTTATACATGCATCGCGCACATATTTTCTCAATCAAATATCCCTCTGAATATCCTCAATGGATTGCGCGGTATATTCCGAAAAATTAACAAATCGCATGCATGTGTCTGGACTGAATGTATACGATGTCGAGTACTCTCAAGATCTCGAGTATCTCGTTCACGAGTCCTCTCCACGAGCCTCTTCGTGCGTTCTTCCCTTCCACTCGCACTGTTTTCTCTCCCCCTCTTCTCTCTTTCGCTCTCTTTCTTACCATCGGTCTCTCTCCACTGCAAAGTGCCGTAATATTCTGCCGGAGTTATTTTCGTCATGCTCACCCGACTAGCTCTCCCGAGGCGGCATTGCACGAGCTGCTCTCTGCGTATTGTGTAGAGACCCCTCTTATTCGCTTGCCGGATCGAATAATTGGATCTCCAGACTAACAAGGCGATCGAAAAACGATCCCTTGTGTTTTCCTCATTTTTCATTTCTATGTTTTTCATTCGTAATCTTACACGCGTCATAAACAACATTGAATAAATTGAAAAACTCAAAAATAAACTTTTCAAGTAGCTATTTGTCAGTAATTGTATTGTAAATCGTTAAGATCTCTTCTAACAGTCTCTTCGAACAGTCTCTTCTATTATAATTATAATTATATCAAAATACTTGCTTATTTTAGCTTATTTTAGCTTATTACAATAATGTATGATTATATTATTGATATTATTATACAGTGTCTAAAAAATTCCGGGACGACCAAATAATTCCTCAGTGAAAGTGTTATCGAGAAAAATGTTAAATACAAAAGTTTTAGAGTTCAAAAAGATCTATTTAGTGATCTTATCAGTTTGATCTTGGGTGACGTTGCCAAGGTCAGGTTAAAATCACACACACACACACACATATCGATTTTTTAAAATAGAACTCTACTTTCGATTCCAGAATCTAATAGCTGGTGTCAAGAGCTTTTCAACACTGTAATAAAGTTGTTGTTCATTAAGTACTTTTCGAATTATAAGGGTTGAAAGTTATCGGCATTACGCAAGGTGTCCGGTCGACACGCGATGGCTAAAATCTCTTGAATATTGTTCAGGATCATGTCCTGGATAACATTTGTTAAGATCAAGACCATTGGAGATTATTCCTCTTATTTTCATTTTTGCATTAAACATTCATTTTTACGTGATTGTTTTTTTCCGTTTCCATATACGCATCTTATTTCTGACTGTCTTTTTGTCTTGATTAGCACCCAATGCCATCTGTTTTTATTCAAACAGAGAAATGAAACATCCATTCATCTTTGCATTTCAAACAGAACGCTATGGGTAGATAGCAGTGTGATGTCTTACGAGACAAACTGTGTATAACATGATTTTTGAAAGATAACTTTCAACAATCTGAATTATATATTATTTTAAGATGTAATATTTTAATTTAAACTTATATATACAAATAACGATTATATAATAAGTTAGTAATTATTTCCATTTTATACTTTCATAAAAAAAAAAAAAATACATAGAGTCACTGTGATTAACATTGGATTGAATTATATCGTTTTTATTACTAAAAAATGGACGTTTTACTTTATGATAGAATTCATTTATGATAAAATATCAATAGCAAAATTCTAAGTTAAACAACAAGAATTTAAAAGTCGCGCACGCGAAAATGCCTTTCACATTCGTAAAGTAACTGCTCGTGACCTACGTGTCATATGCAATATCGATTGCGGTGGCTATAAACAATCAATGAAAATGCGCAACACTCACGATGGAAAAACATACTTCTAAAAAAACGGCCGTATCTTATGGCGTTTTATATTTTCTCATGGCGCGTTTTGTATTATCTTACGGATGGGCGGTGGATAATTATGTAATTATTATGTAAATCAGAAGAGAAAATATTTACCAATAAAGCATATATACACATACATTCAATACTCTTAGACGAATCATGTGGAAAAGTATGCAAAATACCAAGAATTTTTTAAAACTTAGTATGCGAATAAAGAAATTATCAATATTAAATCTGTCTACATTTTTGACAAATAATGTATATATGTGAGAGATACAAGAACAAGACGTTGCTAAAATTGAATAATTGTTATTTTTGTAATAAATTGGTAGAATGAAAGGACTATATAGAAGAAATCCGTTGTTTTTATTAGCACATGGCGCGAAAGAATCTAAACTATAATTTAGAAACTTAAATTATAAATTACAAATCAACATAAAGCATAAAAAGGTCCAATAACATAATTCAGCTCATTACATAAGTAAGCTCAGTTATTGAATTATGAACATATAATATGTTTTAAAAGCAGTCATAAAAATTTTATTTGAAATTTTTTGAAGACACAATCATAATTAATAATGTTGGGAAGTTTATTTAATGATTTTCCAAAGTATCTCGGTTAATATGCGAATTCAAATGATTCTTATTTGAAAAACATATATTTATGCAGTCATATTAAATTTATTGAAAATAGATTATTTAGTATTTGATATATTTATATAAAGATACTAAAAATTTTCATAAAATTAAAAGTAAACAAAATATGAAGTACAGATTCTCAGAGAATCCCCTGAGCGATGGAGCTGTGCTGATCAATCATTTTTTTCCTTCAAGTGTAGGTTACATGAAGTATCTCTTCATTTAAGTTTATCCATCTTTGTATTTATAATCAAACGAGAGAGGGTGCACATGAAATACAGGAAAGAAAAATGTAGGGAAGGTGCGTTTGAGTGACAAGGGTAAAAGGAGAGATTTTGCTGAAGTACAGCAGAGGTTGTTGAGAAAGCAATTTTGAAATAACAGAACCGAGGGGAGTAAATCTAATGTAATTAAAGAACATACAAAATATCTTATTTCAATAAATAAAGAAAATAGAAGAGAGGCTTTAGTTTTCTCGGGATATCATCCTACGTGACTACTGAATTAATGAGAATTGTGCACAGAAGAATGTTAAACTTTACGGAATTATTACTTTCTTTAGAAAATCTTTTTGTCAGTAGAAATATACAAAGAGAAGTTGTTAACTTGCTTTCTACATTTTTTCTTTAAAAGACGTGAAACAGACATTTCATTATTGTTTTCGAATTTTTTAGAAACAAAAGACATTTCACAAAGAGAATTTATTTAAATTTTCTATCATTATAGTATCATTAATATTTTTGCATGTTAATAAACATATGTCACTATGTTTAGTTATATTTTATTAATACAATAATAATGTGATATAATATTCTGGAAACAACTTGCGAAAAAACATTCCATGTTAAGAAGTCACAACTGTAATTTAAAAATCTTTGGAATTTCTGATGAGGGATCAATCAAGAAGCCGAAACATGTAAATAATTTTACGCGATTACAAATTTGCGGTTGGCTATTTGACATCCTATAATTCATGTCATTGATTTAGTTATATTTGTAATAGGTACGTATTGTTATAATTGATTTCATTTGAAGTAGACATTCATAGACACAAATGATATTACATATAATATGTATATCATTTGTGTCTCTCTTATGAATGTCTATTTCAAACGAAATAAATTATAATAACAATACATATTGTAAATATAACTAGACATGACACGTTCATTATAATAATATGCAATGATATTAACGGTATTATAATGATAGAAAATTTAAATAAATTAATTTAAATAGTTTTGTGACTCCAAGGAGAAATCGACATAAACACAATATTTAAATGAGATTTCGCGATTAGTGCATAAATTATATATTCATAAGACTATAAGATGTAATTCTCAAACAACTGGAATGTATTTAAGATGAAATCACACGTTGCTCGATTTCTTGAATGATAAGCATGCATGTATGAATGTACATATGCATGCCGCTATGCTTGTTTTGATGCATACAATCTGATATTTGATAAATAATTATGAAATTAGCATTATTTCTTTTGATTAGTGCATGCAAAGGAATAAGCTATGAAGTAATCCATAATAAATGTAAAAATCATGTATATGCAGCATGCAGCGCTCAATGTATGAATGAATTCGAACATACATCAGAGCAGAGCAGGCATGGTTGTGTCCAATTATTTGCGACTTATAGTAAGCGAAGGCTTATTTAGACATTTTACTTGTTATAATTGCGTAAATTATACATTCATAAGTCGCAAATAATTGGAGTGCACTTATCAAATAATGTTAAGTCCAGAGTCGAAATGTTTACAAGCCTTCGCTTATATGGACGTTTTACTTTCGAAAAAATTCAGCAAATATACTCCGCTTTCCAACATATTTGAGTTAATATTACATAAACATTTGCGTTGGGAGGGATAAATGATATAATATCGCGAGCTTAATCACAAACAATACTTTAGTTTTTCATTACGATGAGTGGACACGTTCGACAAACATTTACATCAACTGTTACTAATTAAAATATCAACTTAAATCACGCGTGATCTATAATATATTTTTTGTAATTATGAGATTATTAATTTGTTAAATATGCTTCATTGATATTCGTTGATATTCATGCGCGCGATACACATAGAAAGAAATTTAGATTCGCAAATTTACATGGATAGCCGAAAGAATTCGTGGAAGTTTGCATTTTTCTTTCCTTTCTTTAGTATTATATACGCGCACGTCGGAATGCTTGGATTATGCATTACAAAAGCGGACGACAGCTTTGAAGACGAAATGTATTCATCGAACGTAGCGTACGTATGTGGAATGGACAAATATATCTTCATCTCTAGGCGGCGTAAAGTGTCAAAAAAGTATATCAGTAGTGAAACATTTTCAATGTGCTACAGAAAAAAGGAAAGAAAAACATAAAATTTTGACATTGTTAAACGATATCGTACGTTGCGTGCTACGTGAGTAGCCACTGTATTGGTGCTTAGTATTTATGATCAATATTTATGATCAATATTTGGTACATTACAATGGCACTCGCGTTACGCATGAGAATGCGTTAAACGCAAAACGAGTTTTTTTTTCTATATCAAGGTTTATTTGTACCTAGCTATTTTTTTTAGGGACTTGCGAGTGCATCAGAATGAAAATAAAGATTGTATTGTAGAAGAAATTCGTTATTTTTTATTAGCACATACAAACTTTTAAAATATATATACAGTTCGTAAAAATAAATTATTATAAAAAAGAAACTAACAATTTAATTGATTGCATACCGATGGATTTCTTCTAGAACATAATCTTTATTTATTTCATTCTACCTATTAATTATATAAAATCGAATAATAGAATTAGTCTATTTAATTTTCGATTGTCTCATTCTATATGTACTCTACATCTGGTCGCTCCGATTTGCAGAGAGACGGAAAGAGTTAAACACATCTGCAACTCTAATCGTGGCCTGAATGAAAGGAACATTATGATCAGCCGGGACAACCATATTCGTAATCACACTCACGTGAATACATGTCGTCAAGTGGGTGAGTGGCACTCGTTACTTAATGTTTGCTTATATGGCATTATTAACTCGTCAGTCATTACTCAACCGCCCTTACGATTACGTATGGCGGCAGCTTTGAACTTACAAATCGTATAAAATGTAAAAATACAATTTTTTACAAGCTATAGCGAGTCATTTAATTTTTTTTATAAGTACGTGAATATATGTAAATGTGTATGCCATACTTATTGCTAACCGATTATCGACATTTTGCATTACCAAGAAAAAAATGATTGACAAAACGATATTTTCAGAAAAAACACTGAATTTAAATTTAAAAGGAAAATTTCAAAATTTTCTATGATATTTTGATATTTTCTATCGATAAAATTCTTTGAACTTTTTGAAGGATAAAAAAATAGAAATCTCTTGAAGATTTTCCAGATTTTCCAACTTTTTTCAGATAATAAATGTAATTTATGTTTTTCAGATAATAATCTTATTATTCTTTTTAGCAGCTTATTCGTTTTCTCGAAAAGATTAAGTACATAAAATTTTTGGCATTCGTGTGATCTTATCGTTCCCGCGTGATCTGATATGTCGTTTTGATTTATAAAAAGACGGAGACAGTTAAACACATCTGCAATTTTAATCTATTGAATTTATCAAATCTTATGTAATGAAATGTTTTAAACTAATTGCGCTACTGTGATCACCCAATTACGATATATAATACTGAAGAGACCCGTGATTTCACTTCAATTGTAATTGTATATTGAGAATACGAGATAAAAAGGATATCTAAAAGATTTAATTTACACAAGCTAGTGTAATTCGACTCAAAAGCACACTAGTGGATTCCGTATCTTTTTGGTGGCTGGATGGGAATAACACACGTTAATTGGGTAATTTCAACGTTCGAGTTACGTATACCGCTAATTATGGCCATTAACCATTTAACTTGATTGATTAATTAGAAAGCACGTTTCTTTTTCTCGGCCATGCGTCACGCTTGGTGAGATTGATCGTCGGTTGCGCGTTTTCGACTTCGCACGATGTACTCGTATTATATTGTGTATGTATGTACAAGCGTATTGTTACATTGTTATGTCGAATTTTATTTATGATAAAATCTTGGAAGTTGCACCAATTTCTTCGTGATTCAAAAATCGTCTCACGATCCTAAATCTAAACATTGTTAATATTTAATCAATAAAATAATTTTTCACATATTTACGCTGCACATATTCATATTTGAATTGAATAAATCTTTCTTTGTACATTTATCTTTATATTAAAAAAAAATTAAAAAGATTTAAATAATGTCCCTTAACTGAAATGTTTATTTAAATTTATTTAAGAGATCTTTAACTATAAACTGTCGCATGAAGTGTTAATAACGTTAATAAAAATCGTATAGAATACTTGACTGAATTATATATTTTTACAAAATTTTGAGAGCTCGGCTTGGGTGAACGCGTGGTTTGCTTTTATTCTGGATATGATATTATTTTGTATATTTGTGAAATGTCGATTTCGACTGTACAATCATATTATCTATGTATAGACTTGATATCTCTCCCTTTATCTTTCTCTCTCTCGCGCATTCATGCAACGTAATGAAAATACTGTAGACACAGATTTCCGGGGGGGTTAACGCCATTTTTATGAATATTGCATCACTCATATTAATTTCGTTAGTGCATACGTTTTTACATTTCTATATATCGACTTTGATTCTGACCAAATCAACTCCGACGATGGGATGCAATGCGATGCGATGCGACGCGACGCGACGAAGCGGAAGCTACTCAATAACGAAGTTTACAAAGGATGAGCTCTTCTCATTGATGTCGATTCTCGTTTTCCACGCTATCACATTCGTAGCACATGCCGAAATCGCTGACAAGAGGGGACCGTCATAACGGCGTTTAATTTAGTACGCACGTGCGCAAATAGAACGTACATGAACATGAGACAATGATCGCCGATCAAAGTGAACAATCAGATCAAACAACCCTTCGGCATTCTCGTATGTCTGATCATTCCCCTTCTGAGAATGGGCTTTTGAAAATAATGCAACAGGAAACTATTGTCTGCCTGATGTCGTGACTGGCGGAAAATATTTATCGTAACAACCTTTGAACTGCGCCGCGAGTAAAACTGATTTCCTTGACTGGCGTCTGTATTCTTATTGTTAGTGTAAGTCGGAATTTTCATTTCGCCTGGCAACTGTGATCAGAAGAACGTTGTAAGAAGAAAATATGCGAGTTCGGATAAATCTCTTATTTTATCAGAATGATTCGCGTTAGCTGGATAATTTGAACGCGCGAGGAAATTTATTGAATAATAGGAACTGACAAAAACACAGGACGTGAGAATATTAGTGGATACGATAGAATTTATTCACATGCTCGCGTTAAGTAGTAGAGAAATTGAAAATAAGATACAGACGTACGTTTATAATCGCAATGAGACGCTTAATAAGCTAACAATAACGAAGAAACAATACTCGACAATACGTTTATCGTATAAAGGATTAATAAGTTTATTTTTTGCTTGCTATTTGCAGGATGTACGTATCGCCAAAGGGGCGATTCGACATTTCCCTGTTTTGTAATTCCTTTGCAACTTCATTTCACATAGACTAGCCCCGCTGCAATGCTTTGAAGAATTTGATAGGCCAATTAAAAGAAAGAATTTTACAAATTTATCAATTAAAAGATCGCTTGCAGCATCGCTTTGATCGTACCCACAGGAGTTTAACGCACATGAAAGAATTTATGCACGATCACATCTCACTGGTGATGGTACTACCGTTGCGTGTTTGCGGTGAAAGAGAGAGAGAGAAACGTATAAGACCGTTAATAAAGTCCCATGATATTTCCTCTAGTATTCTCGCCTTTGATCTTTCTCTTTGTGAAAAGAGATTATCTCACACGAAGGACCGATATAATTAACGTGTATGTACATTGTGGTACGTACGTGGTTCTGAGTCGAATGAAAATCGATTATCATTAATCAGCAAATTCGCCCGCGGATATATAGAGTTTAACGGTATCTATACCACGAAAAGCAAACGAGGGAAACAAATTCCTCTTCGCACGTATTACAATAACTTTAAAGTATACAATAAACAATTTGCGAGATTGCTTCGGTACGGAATGTATCACGTGAACGAAATCGTATGCCGAGGGAACGGTGTACTCAAAAACGGTCACATTCCTCGCTATTATTCTCATTTGGATATTTTACTCACGGCAACTACGTATATAAGTCTTCCTTTAGACCGTTTTTATATCATTCCTGCTATTCAAGCTGTTTATATATATTTCATACTTTGGAAGGAAAAAAAAGTCATGGTATGAATTAAAAAAAAAAACTGTTTGACTTGCGAGACAAATAGTGTATGTAAATAAAATTGTAAGAAGTTTTGTGCAAAGATGACAGAATGAAAAATATGTACAAACGTTAAAATAAAATTTATGTGTTAAACGTTCTATATTTTCGTATATACGCCCGATTGTCGTCACACAATTTTCTGTCTGAAAAGTGATTAATTCATTGGATTGAGTAACTTAAGTATCATTCAATGGACAGAACGCTGGTTTCTAATACATATGTAATATTTAAACAGATGGCCTGGATTATTTGCCATAAGCTACAGCATCGAGTATCAATCACGTAATGGAACAGCTTCTATTCTGCTCCCTTATGATCTCAGCTGCAATCCCGCTAACAGAATATTAAGCACGGGTAATGTACCTCCGGTGTGCCACGCGACAAACTTTGAACTGAGCTTATTGTATTGGACGTACGGTCGTTATATCAACATAGCTGACTGATTCAATATTAATGAACAATAGGGTTAAGCGAACTTCGAAGTAGAATTCAATCCATCTATTTGAAGTTGAAACTGACGGAATAAAATCCGCTTTCAAACTCGTTTTAGTATTGCCGTAGGTTGTAAATTAAATAAGGTAGCTGTGGTGATGTGACCTAAAATGATATAACGACGAAAATTTATGATAGCAAACAATTAATATCTCGTTACGGTGACGTGCTTCTAATTATATTATACGTTGGAATTATGATTATTCCTCGAGGACACAAGCATAATCTTTAAATAATCAACAATCTTTAAATAATCATCAATGTGCTATTTCAGAAACATAAATATTTTCGCGAGAAACGGACAAAAAAGACACCGCTTTATCCTATGTAAAATATTAACGGAAAAGTGTTTGATATGCAAAAGTTGTCCTGTTAACGTTTATTAACTTGAATGTTTAGAGAATGAAAGTGTTTAGTTAATTGCTAACGTTTAAATTTAAAGGTTGATTTTTTAATAAAGATGTANTATATAGAATTTATTGGTTTTCGTTTAACCGTGGCCCGTGAGTAAATAAATGATTATCTTTCTGTCACCGTATCTTCAATACGTAAATACACACTGTTATAAAGCAGGCTTTCGGCAAACAGTGGACAAAGGACAGATGGTTAATCATATACGCGCCCCTCGATACTTCTCCTTTTCGAATAAATTCCAATTTTAATCCCTTGAATCACTGTACAGTGTGTGCAAGAAGTATTCGTATAAAGAAAATTTTTTATAATAAAAGTCTTATTTGTTATAGAAAATAAACATTAATTATCAGTTTTATACAATAAATACGTTCTGTTCTAATATAAACAAACGACAGTCTATTTTATTCTTTATGAATAAATTTAATTATTCCCAGCTAGTCAAATAATCGTCAATTAGACATCGAGTTGTTGTCGAAATCATCGTATCGATACCTATTCAACATCAATTTGATTTCATTTCTCGCTGGATAATGTTTAAAAATAAATTTTTAAAGAATATTTTTCCTTGTACGAATACCTACTTTTTGCACCTACTGTATCTGTTACAAAAACCAACGTAGGACGCAACGAGAGGTACAACAGGAACAAATGAAGGGTCTGCCAATTAAAACAAGAATTTCAGCAGATATTTCGACGAAAAAATGAAACATGAAAATGGGAGAAAACAAGCTTGAAACATTGTTAAAAATAAAACTAACATACGATAAGTTGAAATAAAAATATGATAAGATAATTTTTCGCTTATGCACTTTTGTTTGTGATAAATAGAAACTAATCATCTGCATTATAAATGCAAAATCATTTATATGCATACATATACATATACAATAAATGATCCTAAGTTTACACCTATGCAGATGATTGGCATTAATTTATTCGTCTTTGATAAAACAGAATAAAAATACTGCTAGTTATTTAAGCGCTAAAAAATTGGAGAAGCAACTTAACTTTTTTAAATTGTAAATAGCACGTAAATAGCACGTAAAAATCATGTTATTAAAATACTTATTGCTGCATGTACTATGTATAGCAAGTAAAAAAAAAAAAAAGTAATATCGTTTCCTCAGTTTTTCCTTATCATTTAAATAATTAGTACTATTTTTACTCTCTTATGTCAAGATGAGTTTTTTCAAACGCGTTTTTTTTTCTGAATATCAATGTCACGCGGTAGCCTGCATGTTGACACGTGCGATCTACCGCATTCTTTTTACGAGTTTGGAATGATATGACGTTATTCGGTTCGTGTATAAATGAAATAAAATAATTTCTGATATAAATTTTACAAGGTAGTCCTTCAGCAGTTCTCAAATATTCATGTGATTAAACTTCTCGAATTAAAGTTCTCGGCACGTAAATTTTTATAATACTATCGTAACCTTACGGAAGCACGTACAAGTGTAATTAATAGTAATATCAGTAATGGATGAGGCTGTAAGAGTAAGAAATTGACCAATCACAGTCGATTATTTCTCTCACATTCAACTGTGATTGTTCAATTTGTTACAATCTCATCCACTACTGCCACTGCCATTGTAAACCACGTATAAAATAAACAAATATAACTCTAGCGCGCGCGGCGCGCTCATTCAACGCTAAATATGAATATTATAACTCGCGATGAAGTGTCGCGATATTTGTGTCTTAATAGTAATACCAAGCGGTATTACGCCAGAAGCGAACGTCGCGTTCTTGGCCGCTAAATAGCGCTAAGTAGCCGAAGCTCCACAAACATTCTCGCGGAAGATTTTGGTATTTATTTCCCGTTTCTTCCCCCATTGGCTTCAATTAAAAGAATCTCACGCGAGATAAGATAAGTCGAATACGTATTTCCGATATTGAAATAGGAACGGAGGTTTGCGCATTTATCGTTTCACCCGAGTCGTCCGACTTCGAAGCGGGTCGAAAAACTCGTCTATCGCGAGAATTCTACCAGCTCAACGAAGGCAAACTTCAGATGCGTGCAAAAATCTGTACCATAGCGTAATCTTGTAATCTCGTATGGGATCACGACGTCGTCCATCGGCAAAGAGCATGCCGAATGATATACGAGGGAATATTTCTCTCAAGAATCTCTGCATATCGGCGACTGGCATTCGTCCAATCGGCGACCGTCTCTCGCGCTTTTGTGTGCGGAACAACTCTTTTATTTGTCGAATACGCAGCTGTATTCTCCGGCTATTCTCTGCATATCGTTTGGGACTGGTCGTGATCCGACGAGAAAGAGAAGGCACAGTAAGAGGAACGCGCGTTCAACACGAGAAAGAAAGAGAGAGAGAGAGAGAGAGAAAGAGACAGAGAGAAAGCAAACGTAACGAGAGAGATAACAAGTAGAGATTTGCACGCGATATTACCTGTTACTCGTGGCTGTGTCCAGCATGGTAATTCAATACCGCTTGGATGAATATGGCGGGCGGAGAGATGGCTATCTCAACATCCCCAATTCCCAAGAGAATCTTGACAAGAGGATTCTCGTCGAAAAGCCGAGGAATTACTGGACAGCACTAGTTCCCCTTAAGGGAATAGCTTAAATTCAAGGGATTGAACAAATCAAATATTCACGCGACAAGAGGCGCCAAATGGAGCGAAAACCGGATGACGGGAAACCACATCACACAGATGCCACAATTCGAGGGGCGCGTAAAGTAGACAATACGATAGGGTGTCCGAACTGGCGCGAGGAGGGCGAGGGGAAAAGGAGATAGAATGGGAAGATAGGAAAAAAGGAATTTCTCGTGTTTTTTTCCGGATCCACGGAACTTGCGAGACGCGCTTGTGGTCGCGTGCCGCTCCGCGGCGCTTCGGTGGCTTAAGGAAAATGCGAAGTGATAAACGAGCCGATCTCACGGTGAACTATAACAACGTATCAATGATCATTGATCCTCCGCCATTTCGTTATACTCGAATTCGTCGTCTTAACGTGCGCGCACACACTTTATTTCTCGTCACAAATCGATTCGACTCGCGATCTACAAGTAACTTTCGCGCGACACAACCGCACACAAACTAAGGCCGCAACATACTGAGGAAACACATGATTCTGGGGCCTAATGCGATAAACGTGGTTACTGTATAGGGGGCACCACTATATTGCTACTTTGTATCGATCGCGTCGGTCCCTTGATCAAATCGATCCATCGATCACGTCGATTGTTCGTGATTCTCGCTTATTCGATATAACGCGCGCTGACAAATTCGTCGCGTTGATCGTAAACATTTTACTTGCACGATAACACGTATAACGGTGATCATATTGATTGTTGAACCTGACAAAAATAGGAATTTCAAATTATTATTTGTAACGTAACGATCCTACATGTAAATTCATTCTCCAACTATTTCAAGCGCGCGCGTGAGAGACAAGAGAAACTAATTGCTTATTTATAAATCAACCGAGATTGAAGTACATATATTAATATAATTTATACTTACAGTAATTAGATGTAATGAAAAATAAGAAGCCAGAATAATTGTTTAATCTTTTTATTTACTCTTATTTAGTCTTGCAATTGCAAAACGCAAAAGCAGATCTAGCAAGAATTACATTTACTACTAATAATTATTAATATTTAATATTAATTTTATTATTAATATAATTCTTAATATATACGATAGTTTTTGGCACCTTTATGATACACCGTTGGTCTTTCGTGTTCTGTATATTTTCATTACTTTAATAAGTATGTAAAAATTATTAAGTGATTCTTACGTATACTTTAATATCTTTAGAAAATATTTATAAAGTTGTATATATTTATAAAAATTGTATATAAATATTATATCCAATTATAGTCGATAAAATGAGAAAAATGCTCTTTTTCTATATAAAAATGTAAAACTCTGAAATAAAAATGCTTAAAGGAAAAATATGTTTCAATATCTTAAAGTTAACATTCCAAACTACAAAAGAAAAAATAATTCAAGTGTGGGCTGTCCAAAAAAATTAGTTATTGTGCCGAAAATGACATTTTTTTACAGTACATAAAACGGGGTAAAACGTTTATTGCATTTAAATTTTAAATAATGCATTGATATTGCGTTACAAAAAAGGTTACAATAAAATGGAAAAATATTTCTGAATTTTTATTTGAATTTTATGAAATTTTATATTTACTACATTTTTTAAAATATTATTTATAATGGTCAACGTAAACCATATCATTCTTCATTTTTTTAAAAATTCGTGAAATTTTCGCAATATAAACGAGAATCAATTCAGAATAAAAAAATTTTTTAGCTGCAAAAAGGTTATACTCTACGAGGGTCTTCCTAAGATGGAATAGAACGTTCTCATCGGACGATAGGCAAAAACGGAAGTCGGCAACGCACAAAATTTGTTCTCTAGATATCAAAATTTTTTTTTTTTTAGAAGAAGAACAAAGATTATTATTTAGCCAAATATTTTTAATATTTTAAGAAAAAGAACGCTGAGGATATACAAATGATCCAACGTGTGTATTAAAGAATTAATAGAATGTTTAGCGTTAAAAACAGAGAGCAAATAAATGACCATTAAAAATATTCTAGAATATTTTAGATCATCAAAAATTTTATGCGATTCCAGAAAATTTCATAACCAGTATGAAGAAGAAATTAATTGCGGCGTAATTATTAATCATTATTCTTTGCAATACATTCTTGCGTATCACGCATAAAACACAGCTCAGTTAGAATTAACCTATGGATCTTATTTATCCGAAGAAAGTTTTCGTATCATTGAATCGATTGTGTTGCGGCAAGTTTTTGCTCCAATTTTATTTTAAATACATTTATTTTCGTAAAATAGATGTAGAGATTAATTTTACGTAAATCAAGTTTGTACGATGAATCTTACTCGATCTGCGAGAAGTAAATTTGGTACGTAAGTAAAATAACGTTAAGCATAATTTTTAGTAACATTTCACGATATTAAATATAAATTTAAGGCCCCATTTTCTGTTTTCTTAATGTAAATTAACGCGTCCGATTATATTATTTGCTGTGTGGTCGTAATTCAGACAAATTTGATGACTAGCTCAAATGTTCAACCTGCGTCGCGGTCGGATCAATATACAAATGAATAGACTATAACTTAAGGTTCTCGTATTAAGATAAATTTTCTTATGAAAGTAACAAATAAATAATTCGTTTTTAAATTTAATATTTTAGCTACCATTTAACGCGAACAAGGAAGAACCTTGTTCATATTAGAGCTTAACAATAATGTCGTTATCTATATACAATTTTCATGAGTATATTTCAGCTGCAAATGCATTAACTCTTCTTAACAACCATTTATGCGCAATTATTTAACATATTTTACATTACCATTTATGCGCAATTATTTAACATGTTTTACATTAACTACCAATTTCTTTATTACTTTAATCATATCAAGATAATTAAATGATGCAACTTGCAACATTGAAATGTCGATAGGATTGTATATTACATCTCCGCTGCTTTAGTTGCACAGAATTCCAAGGGCAGTATGAGATATCTTGCACGTCTGACGAATATGAATCAGGAATTTTGCTGCATGCCATTCCAAACGTTCTGCTACTGTAGACATCAAATATTCTTACACACAAAAAAATAATATAACTAATGGAACACCGATTTAGCTAAGATTTACTAAATATGTAATATAAACGTTACTTAAGTATAGTCCATAGTATTACATTAATATCGCAGTTTCCAAATGTATTCAATGTATCGTGCCCTCAATTTTTTCTGTCTAGTTTTATTTGCTTATCTCTTTTAATATTCGGTTTGGCCAAATAGTAATTATACAGCCAAATAGTGATTTTTAAATGAATTCTTTAAGTCCTTAAGGAATATATATTATATAGTATGTGAGATAAAAATAAAACGTGAATAGAAGTGATTTTCAACAACATTTATTATTAATAAAAAAAAACAAACATATTGTGTTATCTAAATAATGTTCATAATAGAAAAATAAATAATAAAATAATGTACTTGCTGCAATAAAATAAATATTATGAAAAAACTAAAATTAAAATAACATTTTTTAACATTAATAAATTAAAATGAGTCATTGCCATAAAATATAATTTTTTTAGATAAATTATTATATAGTGTCAGTTACATTGAATATATAGATTCCATTAGGTATTTATATAATGAAACTTCTATATAATGTAATTGACACTAATGTATCAAAAACCTCTCCTTTATCGCAATGACTGATTTAAATTTATTAATGTTGAAGAATTGTATTCTTTATTTTTTCAGAGTATTTATTTTATTGGAACAAGTACATTATTTTATTGTCTATAATTTTGTATTATAACATTGTTTTTACAGGTAACACAATATGTTCATTTTCTTAATATTCTTGAGACTTCCACGGGTGCTTTCTATATAACAGTTGTGGGTTTTCTCCGTGTCTAGATCCATTTTTGGAATGCCAACGTTTCGTGAGCCTTGCAGTCCACTTCATCAGGGCGAGGAGCAGCCTGATACTGCTCAGTATATGTAGTATTACATATATGGAGTCTCTCGAGCGCCATTTCATTTCAGCAAGCGTTCGACTCACTCGCACACAGTGCGATGCTCCGCGCGCGACACGGGATCGCGCCCGAACTTCCGGGCTCATAGTGATGGAATGCTCGCCACGCGGTGGAATTTCACGCAATAGTCAATCGTTCTTTTACTTTCATCGAAACACAATAAACTGATTAACTCTAGCGGCAATATGGACGCGCATTCGTGCGGCATGGAAGCGTCGTCTCGCCTGGGCAGTGTTTAGAGGATTGCACTGCCATTTTCAATTGCATTATTTATTTAATCCGTCCGATTCAAAATAGCCGATGGTATTGTGATGTCTTTTATTATTAACTCTGGTTATATCGACTCCAGAGAAGGAACCACGAAAGAAATAATAATGGACCATCCATTAGGTGAGTATTTGTATGTAGCTCCTATCGGACCATTTTTTTGTATCTTTCATTCTTTGGCGAGGAAAGATAAACATAGGCGGAACAGAAAGTTACCCGAAGCAATCATGGCACAGATTAGCGTAACATTTTTACCTCGCTCTGCAGTAACAATAGAAGCAACACGCCTCTGATCTTTCTCAACAACAATGTTTTCTGGTTGTTGTACATTAGAAATGTACCTGTTTCGTCCATATTCCATATTTTTGTTGGTGAAAAGTTATATTTTTCATAAAACAATTCCAGATTGTCGAAGAAAATATTTACATCACTCTCATTGAAAAATATCACTCGATTAATACTAGTTTGTTCATGGTTTGCGAACAACCATATGAGTTCTTTACAAAAAATTGTAAAGCCAATCTTTTCCAGCTAATTTTGTCTGTTTATTGAATTTGTTTGGAATATGATTCCGCTCTGTAAAAGAATAAGCTCCACTTCGTATTTGCAATGCAGTTAAACCATAAAATAGTTTCACCAATGTTTTAATCTCTTCAGCCATATCGTTTTCTTGCGCTGGTGTAAAAACTGTTTTCCCGCCCTTTTTCGGATCAGTTATTACTCCTGTTTGTACTCTCTCTCGTAGTGTATTAAATGGAATATTGTAACTTTTTACAGCTTGGCGTATTGACATGGTTCCTTCAGTAATCGCTTTCACTGCACTGTGTAAAGTTTCTTTATTCCATTTTCCCTTATTTATAGTTTTCCTTTTTCGAGGCATCTAAAGAAACGATAAATTCAAAACTTCAATACACAATTTTAATGTAAAATGTATAGGTACTCTATAAATTTATTGTGAACAAATTCAGAAAGAGGTCACATATGGAAAGAATCAATCTTTAAATTATTTTGTGCATATTTTTTATGTAATTGAATATCAGCTCACCTTACTTGTTCACTCGAATAATCAATAATTAATTATAAATTATAAATTAGGTTAATTATAAATTATAAATAAGTTTTAATTATAAATTAGGTAGTATGTTAAGCAAGTTATGTTAAGCAATAAGCATACACTTGGGTTACCTAACCTTTTTTGCGGCTCACGTTTGCGCACGTCTGCAGAGCGCCGCGATCCGCGCTCCATGATCTTCATGACCCCGATCGTCNTGGAATGCCAACGTTTCGTGAGCCTTGCAGTCCACTTCATCAGGGCGAGGAGCAGCCTGATACTGCTCAGTATATGTAGTATTACATATATGGAGTCTCTCGAGCGCCATTTCATTTCAGCAAGCGTTCGACTCACTCGCACACAGTGCGATGCTCCGCGCGCGACACGGGATCGCGCCCGAACTTCCGGGCTCATAGTGATGGAATGCTCGCCACGCGGTGGAATTTCACGCAATAGCCAATCGTTCTTTTACTTTCATCGAAATGCAATAAACTGATTAACTCTAGCGGCAATATGGACGCGCGTTCGTGCGGCATGGAAGCGTCGTCTCGCCTGGGCAGTGTTTAGAGAATTGCACTGCCATTTTCAATTGCATCATTTATTTAATCCGCCCGATTCAAAATAGCCAATGGTATTGTGATGTCTTTTATTATTAACTCTGGTTATAACGACTCCAGAGAAGGAACCACGAAAGAAATAATAATGGCCCATCCATTAGGTGAGTATTTGTATGTAGCTCCTATCGGACCATTTTTTTGTATCTTTCATTCTTTGGCGAGGAAAGATAAACATAGGCGAAACAGAAAGTTACCCGAAGCAATCATGGCACAGATTAGCGTAACATTTTTACCTCGCTCTGCAGTAACAATAGAAGCAACACGCCTCTGATCTTTCTCAACAACAATGTTTTCTGGTTGTTGTACATTAGAAATGTACCTGTTTCGTCCATATTCCATATTTTTGTTGGTGAAAAGTTATATTTTTCATAAAACAATTCCAGATTGTCGAAGAAAATATTTACATCACTCTCATTGAAAAATATCACTCGATTAATACTAGTTTGTTCATGGTTTGCGAACAACCATATGAGTTCTTTACAAAAAATTGTAAAGCCAATCTTTTTCAGCTAATTTTGTCTGTTTATTGAAATTGTTTGGAATATGATTCCGCTCTGTAAAAGAATAAGCTCCACTTCGTATTTGCAATGCAGTTAAACCATAAAATAGTTTCACCAATGTTTTAATCTCTTCAGCCATATCGTTTTCTTGCGCTGGTGTAAAAACTGTTTTCCCGCCCTTTTTCGGATCAGTTATTACTCCTGTTTGTACTCTCTCTCGTAGTGTATTAAATGGAATATTGTAACTTTTTACAGCTTGGCGTATTGACATGGTTCCTTCAGTAATCGCTTTCACTGCACTGTGTAAAGTTTCTTTATTCCATTTTCCCTTATTTGTAGTTTTCCTTTTTCGAGGCATCTAAAGAAACGATAAATTCAAAACTTCAATACACAATTTTAATGTAAAATGTATAGGTACTCTATAAATTTATTGTGAACAAATTCAGAAAGAGGTCACATATGGAAAGAATCAATCTTTAAATTATTTTGTGCATATTTTTTATGTAATTGAATATCAGCTCACCTTACTTGTTCACTCGAATAATCAATAATTAATTATAAATTATAAATTAGGTTAATTATAAATTATAAATAAGTTTTAATTATAAATTAGGTAGTATGTTAAGCAAGTTATGTTAAGCAATAAGCATACACTTGGGTTACCTAACCTTTTTTGCGGCTCACGTTTGCGCACGTCTGCAGAGCGCCGCGATCCGCGCTCCATGATCTTCATGACCCCGATCGTCCGCATAGTAAAAAAATGTGTAGAAATTAAAAAAAAGATGTAGATAATTAATATTCAATTTTTTTATGAAAGATTTAAACAATTAGATTACACTTAGTAATCATAAAATACAGTATACATGCATTTAAGTATGCTAGAAACGTTATTATAATGTCATTAATATTGTTTGCGTTCTCTGAAAATTTTCATCGAATATATCTTTTTTGTAGTTATTCATACATGTCTAATTTAAAGAATCAGATTACGTTTAGTAATCATAAAATACAGTGTACATGCATTTAAGTATGGTAGAAACGTTTTTATAATGTTATTATTATTTTCGTCTGCGTTTTCTGAAAATTTTGATCTTTTTTGTAGTTATTCTTATATATGTCTAATTTAAAGAATCAGATTACATTTAGTAATCATAAAATACAGTGTACGTGCATTTAAGTATGCTAGAAACGTTATTATAATGTCATTAATATCGTCATTAATATTGTCTGCGTTCTCTGAAAATTTTCATCGAATATATCTTTTTTGTAGTTATTCATACATGTCTAATTTAAAGAATCAGATTACGTTTAGTAATCATAAAATACAGTGTACATGCATTTAAGTATGCTAGACGTTATTATAATGCAATTATTGTTCATATCTATTGTAACTGAAAATTTTCATCGAATATATTTTTTTTGTAGTTATTCATATATGTCTAATTTAAAGAATCAGATTACGTTTAGTAATCATAAAATACAGTGTACATGCATTTAAGTATGCTAGAAATTTATTCTATTATTATAATGTCGTTATTCATTTCTATTTATTTCAATTTGTTACTGAAAATTTTCATCTAATATATCTTTTTTGTATAATAGTTATTCATATATGTCTAATAATATATTATTTTAGATAAACTTTATATTAAGTAAAACATTAGATAAAAAGAAATGTATATTATTGTTTAGAATTCTCGTAATTAAGGTGATCGGTCCAATCCTCTGAGCATTGTGACCCTGTTCTCCCCTATTGCTTCCAAGATAACGATATCCTCTGGAAATATGTTCTGTCACTGTTTAATATATAATCTTAACGGTGCACGAAAAGCATAACTGTTACAAGTAATGATAAATGTGATCGATAAAAGACGATCATGTATAATTGTTTCTAAATAAATTACAATTTTCATTACTCTGTATATATATTTTATTTTTTATTTGAGATATAAAGTGCTTTTATTCAGCTGGTACAACACGAATTATACGTGTCTATAGAACACACGTTTCCTGTGTTATACCTACACGTTTCTTGCAAATTTACACGTTTCGTTGTGTGTTGTATATTTACACACCTAGAAATGTGTAAAAAGTGACTACACGATTTACACACATAAAATGTGTTAAAGTACACACATTTGTTTTTACAGTGAATATATATTGCGACTTTGAATAAATTATAATTGATCGACTGTAAAACATGTATTAAAAGCAATACCTGTCGCANATTTTATACTATGTTATATATTACATTAATGTGTAATAATTATTGTACAATGTAATATATAACAATAAATAATATAAAATATTATTTGTATTTGTTGACGCGTTTATTAATTTATGAACTTATGCATTGTAATATAGACATATATATGATTCGTGTTGTGTTACCTGTATGATATATGTAATACTCTAATCTCCCCAGTATCCGAAAAATCTGAATTTTGAATTCGGTAATGATGATTCAGCAATTCGTATGTTCGGTCATTCCCGAATCCAAAATTCTTCATTTTTCGATGATTAGAAGATTATTTACTTTTCGAAGATTATTTACTGGGAAGATTAGAGTATTACACATATATGTATTCAGCTGGTACAACACGAATTATACGTGTCTATAGAACACACGTTTCCTGTGTTATACCTACATGTTTCTTGCAAATTTACACGTTTCGTTGTGTGTTGTATATTTACACACCTAGAAATGTGTAAAAAGTGACTACACGATTTACACACATAAAATGTGTTAAAGTACACACATTTGTTTTTACAGTGAATATATATTGCGACTTTGAATAAATTATAATTGATCGACTGTAAAACATGTATTAAAAGCAATACCTGTCGCATTCCTAAAATAGTTTGTTGATCGTATTTATGAGAATCGAATCAAGTACTGGACTAAATATTTTCGCATTCTTTTGTTACTAAAAACAAAAAATTGAACATATAGGTAAATTTTGTGCAATCATTACATGCAAATGTAATGAAAGTTTAAACAGAAAGCGCAAGAGAGGGGAAGACGTACAAATTTGTGCATTAAAAGTTTTATTACGCCTTTAAGAAAAAATATTATTCGATTAGGGATTCACACATATGTAAAGAATGAATTAACTTAGAAATATTTCTATTTACACGTAACATCAGAGAAAGGATAATTTAACGATGATCGAGGATAATAGATAAACGTCGTAAAGGATTGTGAACACAAATTTTAAAAATTAATTTATTTATCAGGATGCACATACGTATATTATATTAGGCATTACTTATTGAAATTAAGTTAATTGTTTAAAAAGGGGACACTTTCAGAAAATTTACAAAAAATTTGAAAATCTTTAAACGATAAAAGTTAACAGTACTCGTGGGATAAAAAAATCTTTTGTATATTCGCAAGTGGAAAATATCACTTAGCGAGAGACATCACAAACGTGATTTTTTTATAACGTTCGCGCGACATTTGACACATTTTATTGCTCACTTTTACGCGGTGCACAGTTATCAAAATAAAGCCAAAACCACTTATTTATCTCGGCATCCACTTAGTTATCATTTTTGCGCTTTTCCATATTTTTTTTCAGAGCAATTCAGGTGATTTCTGCCCTCTGCTCGCCTACGAGTTGCGAGTAAACAGCGTAAATAATGCGTGTGTAATTATCTTGTTGCTCGCAACATTGACTCCTGTCGCCATGAGCCTTTATTCTTGAAAAATATTGCGAAACGTCGATTCGATGTCGATTTCTGACTGGGTACATATAAAATTTTTTCCCGAGTTGCAGCTCACGAGCTTGCTTTTATTTTTTTTTTGTAATTATTTCACGAGCTTGAGCTGTGAGCTGCAACTTGGGAAAACATTTTATATGTATGAACATATGTTACAATACATTGACAGCCGTCGGGTTCGGAACACTTCTCGGTTTAGTTACGGAGCTACAAACATCTAGGAAAAAGAATAATCTAAACTAACTCGATTCGGAATACATCTAGTATATATAACGCACACTATAGTATTTCCCTAGTTTTTCGTATGCGATACTTTTCGAGAATAAGGGTCCTGGGACCAATTGAATCAATAAAGAAAAGTCGCAGGCCGTGGCCGTTAAAAAGAGTGTTTTGACTCATCAAGCATCAAGCGGCGCGCAACAAATCAATATCAGCAAAGTGATATGGGGTAATAAAAAGTATCGCCTCGTTGACCGATTTGCTGTTCGCTGTTTGACGCTTCTAATTTGAACGCATGTTGGTATTTCTTACAATTAGCAAAAAAGAGGGCATGGTCTTTATGATTTAAAATTCCATATAATTCTTATATAATCTTTTTTCTATTTTATTTAATCTTTTTCAATTAATGAAAAATTTTATTTTTAATAAAAATAATTTCTAACGTTTATGAAATTGAACACTTATATAGCATTTTTATTTAGTCCATGATTTAATCCATATCTTTAACCAAGAGGAGAAGAGCAAAGAGACAACATAAATAAGATGTCCGATTATCATAGTAACAATCGATGATTTTTCTCAGAGGAGTTCGATCGAATTTTTTTAATTCAATCACACGTAACGGCCTGCTGCTATATTTCTATGCGAACAAAATATCGAGCTGCATATTTGGCATGTATGCTGAGTATACTCGTTTACAATTTAATTGTTTGTACATCCATAATCTGTTGAATCTTATTTATGAGAAATTAAGCAGCATAACACTGTTTGCTCAGTTCCGTCGAGAGTGCGAGACGCTTTGCTTCCCGAGCACGTACCGTAAGAGTGATTGATAGTCATGGTGTCACGTCTTTAATGATACGACGTCGTTATGTTTAGAAGAAGGTTGTCGATGGATGTCCATATATCACCATAATTATTCGAAATTAGAAGCGATCCGTGCATCAAGATGAAACAAATTAAAAAGTAGAATAATTTATGATTACACATCTCGAGATTACTTTCATAAATAAATATTTAAATATTTTGAATTTATATTTTGTTTTTAATTCATATTTACATATCTTTTACGGGCGAGTAACGTTAAACATAGAGTCGGACCGATTAAATAGAGTTTATGTAAATTTGTCTTGGCCGCAATTTTTTGACTGCGAGACGATAAATCGCGATTACATGTGCTTGTAAAACAGCGGGTAAATAATGAGCTGAGATAATGAAAAACAGAAAAAGTAATTTTCTTGGCACAATAATTTTGCGTAGTCGCTGCGTACCACAATGATTGAATTTGTTTCCCGAGTCGAGGAACATTAAGAGAAATGGATGTTAATCCTAACTGGACTTCCCCGACATTAAACTTAATGAATCTCCGGATATGAAAAAAGATAATCGCACTGACGATCGTGATGGAAATCGATTATATCGGAGTGCTGCATTAATACAGGGTGCTTTCCAATTGCAATATTCCTAAACACTTTCATGCACACGGCGACACAAGTTGCGTTCCAATCGTCCGTTATCGTCGACACAACGCTACATATCTGTACTCAGTCGAGGGCTGTGTAAACTTGTGTTTTCTAGTGACAATTACATATTACTAACTGCGGCGGCTATAAATGAAGTTGGAAGACGTTGAGTGGCCGGCACAGTATTAATAGAAGCATATAAAAACGAACCTACATTATATACTATTAAAAATTCAAATTATCACAATAAGCATTTACGCAACGAAGCTCTAAAACGAGTAAATAATGAAGTACAAAAAGTACGTCGAAACATAAAAATTATATGGAATGTATAAATAAATTGCATTCCTTAAAAAATAATTTTAATGTCGAAAATAAAAAAAAAAGAATTCATGAAAAACAGACAGAAATGTAATTGCATAATTTTCTTTATGCATGTGGTTATACAGCTATGCAAGTTTGTGTGGAATGGCCCTTACATCTTGTATTTTTACACCATGATACCGTCAATATTGGCCCGAGAGTCTTCAATAACAGGCAACACACGATACATATGCTTGTTTAATGTTTTTTTTTGCTGGATTACTAGTTGGATTAGATTCTTGCCACCGTACTTGCTGGCACTGTCAACACCGCAGCCAATACGATGGTAAGATTTTAATGCAGGTGGCAATTCAGCAGGAAAACAAGTATCGCGTGTTATCTTTTTTAAATAAGGCCTCGTTTCCACTGAGCGCATTATACGTTGTGTCGTGAAAGAGGGAAAGAAAAAGATTATGGGTGCTTTCCATTTGATGACACAAATCGATTCAGGTTTTATCTTTGTCACTCTTTGAATGTCAAGAAGGATAGAACGACGCTTGTGTCAACTTGTGATCAAATGGAAAGCACCCTTTGTGTATGTACACTCACCGACTAAGGCCAATATTACATGCGTCCGTTTTTTGTCGTACGATGAATTTTTCAAGCGTGTTAATTGGCTGCAAGACAGAGAAGATCTCGGACCTCTTTGTCCTACATCGACAGAAAAATTTGTTGTATGAAAAAACGGACGCATGTAATATTGGCCTAAAAGGTTGCAACACTTTTTTTTAATGGGTTTCGGAATACAATTTGCTCACCGAGCGATTGGTTCTTACTTATGGATCCGTAAATAAAAACCAATCGCACGGTGAGTAGGCTGCATTCCAAAAACCATAAAAAAATCTGTTGCCACCTTTTAAGCAAGGTGAGTGTACACAGATGAGATATTTTAGGGTGTAGTCGAGTTGTCACTATGTTTCGAAGCATTTGATTAACTAATCGGAAGAAAGAATTTTACTAATTAATTAATCAAAAAATGCTTCGAAATATTCGTAACGGCAACTCGACCATACACTTAGGCTACGTTCCAAAACTTCTCCGAGAAAGATTTTATTCTATAAGCTATAGAGTACGTTACGTATACTATATATTTTGAATAACATTTTCCTCGGAGAGGAAGTTTTGGAACGTAGCTTTGATTGATTACTTGTGACGACGCGACGCGCTCAGTGGAAACGAGGCCTAAAGCCGGAAAAATTTGTTATCCCTGTTGCTTTTCATTGTGTTTCCGGTTTAAGAATCGGTTAAATTCAACTTTCCAAACTTTCTACATCCTATAGGGTGCGTTCCTTATGCAGTTACTGCCGCAGATGTCGTTCGTTTACTCTACCTGCGAAAGCAACCGCAATTTGTTGTTCGTTTTTTTTTACGCAGAGATGTATATCATCTGTGCAACTATCTTAGAGATCCCTATTCAGAATGTTTTGCTCGCAGTACTGTCGCTACTGCGTAAACAAACGACAAACTGCTCTGCAGCCTCGTCTTCGTAGATTGGATATCTTGCTTGTTCGTAATATCGCCAGATAATAGCTTATGTTTTGAAAAAAAACTAATATAAAAATCTAGGGGAATACTACAGTATATGTTATGTATACTATAGTATTTTTCTAGAATTTCATACATAGTTCTTTTCAATAATAGAGGCCCTGTATATTACTGAAAATGAATTTTATTAAAATAAAGTAAAAAGAAGAACTTGTGAAAATCGGTCTTAGTAAAAATTAAATTAAATATTTGTAAAATATTTATTGCTTTTATATCGATAAAATTTAATATCTTAATAAAAGTATAATCTTTTATATAGTCTAAAAATATTATGTTTTAATTATTTGTAAAGTCTCGATGGATTTCCAATTAATTACGACCTTCTCTTTATTTATTACTGTGAACAATTCTCAGCTTCGTCTAATTTTCTATTAGAAAATATCCAATACGATACCGAGCAGCTGTTTATGCAGGATATCAATCATAAACTTTATCCCTAGGATAGAAAGTGAAAAATGAAAATTTTAACTATTGAAGTTAATAGAAAAATTTTTCACTTTTTACTTTTCACTTTTCCTATGAAAAAAGTTTCATGATTGGCACCCAGAGGTCGTTCGGTAAATTTAGGTCACGTGACTAGCAGCTGAGAAAGCAGTGGAGCAGTGGAGCTATGCGACTAGCGATTCGTAAACGAATATGTACCTGTAGTTTGCATTCTGCAACAGTGCAACTTATTATAATTAAGATACGTTAAGTTAATTTCTAGTTTTGTGGTCGCGTTTGAATCTGTGATCCGCGTTCTGCATCGTAAGATTTAACCCCTTCAGATTCAGCGTACATTGCAATATTTATCATATTTGAAGACGTTGTTTGTTGAAATTATTTAATTCTATCGACATCTAAGATCTAATGTAAGTAAATGTTCACGCCCCTCATCTTCAATTTCAATTCTCATTTGACGCGTTTTTGCATGAAATAAAAGAATCTGACAGTAAAATGTTGTGCCTAAGTCCCGCGAACCGAGATATTAAGCATTAAAGTTGACGACGATAGAGGTTAGGAAATATGTCGCCCTCCCCGTCCTCCTCTGTCGAAGGGCGCAGACTTCTACAACTGTTGCACATGAATTTCGACTTTCTACGCGAAGCCACTTTTACTCCACCTTTTCTCTCTGTTAAGGAGTATATGACATTAACTTCTATAGTTGTCAACTTTAACGCTAATATCTCAATTCGCGGCACATTTTACTGCCAGATTCTTTTGTTTCATTGAAATTGAAAATGAGGAACGTCTTTTAAACAAATATTTCGATTGTATATAATAATGTAGGTATACGCCAGTGAAAATTTTTCTCGTAATTTTTATACGAATTGAAACATTTTTCAAAAATATTCGGAAAGTTTACATCTTCTCTCAGAATTTTTTATACAAGTGAATTCTGCAATATTCTAAAATTTTTCATTCCATAATTTAAAAAAAGTATTTTTAATATACGAAAAATTCTGAGGAAAAATGCAGATTTTCTGAGAATTGTTCCAATTCGTATGAAAAAATGTGAGAAAATTATATAATTATATAGAAATTCTGAAAAATTATATGAAAAGTTCGAAGAAAAATTTTCACCAGGGTATGTTGGAAAAATTTTGAAAAAAATTGTTTAATATGAATTATTTATTCAAGTACGCATTGAACTAAATTAAAAAAAATTTTTTTTAACATAGTTCTAATAAAATCACGTCTGAAGTGGTTAACATAGTTTGGCCCGATGTGATGTCGCGCCGTAAGGGCTATCGCAAACTAAATTTCTGTTAATAGTAACCTGAACTAGTAAAACGTGAACTTAAGTCGATAAGTCAATCAGGATACTGTTTTAGATCTATGTAATCTGACGAAAATAGAAATAACAATAAACTTATTTCAATCGGAATTTTGTCTTACGGATAAGTTTATTGCTATTTCTATTTCTGTCAGATTACGTAGATCAAAAACAATATCCTGATTGGCTCATCGGCTTAAGTTTTTACTTTTTACGCTTACTATTACGGAATTTTATTTGCGATAGCCTTAAAGTCTTATTGTGTAAAAATTAGAATTCGACCAATCAGGTGATCGATTGTGTATCTCGAAATGAGATGAAAATTATAGAAGTGAACAAATTTAGAATATTCCTAATTTAATCAATATCCAATGAATTGCTCACTTTTCACTCATTTCAAGATACACAATTGATTTCCTGTTAATTTTAATTTCGTTCTAATTGAAACTGAATTGACTATTCTAATCCTCAATTTCAATTCCTAATGTGACATGCATTATGACACGATCATAATGTAGTTATATACATCATAACGTAGTCTGGGCCGACATCACATCGTGTGCAAACACAGTATTTACCGTGATATTGCCAACGTTCGTGTTATCCAAGGGTGATATTTCATTTGTGCATTTTTGTCGCACGACAAATTTTTCAAGCCTGTTGATTGACTATAGGATAGAGAGATCTGAGGATCTCTCTGTTCTGTACTGTTTGTTGTACGACAAAAAACGTATAAATGAAGTAGCATTCCAACGTTCGATATCGACAAATCTCCCTGGGCAGTTGAGACAGATTTACAGCGAATGGTGAGTTAATTAATGTTTTATGACTATAGTGTAGACAATATTTTTCCTTGTTGTTATGATGTTAGCTATTATTTACCAATTTTATGAAAAGTTTTAAATCTGAAAGAGGATATATGTGACCAACAAATATAGTCCAACAAATTTAATTAATCGTGGATAATGAATAAGAAAATGGTGTTTGGGTTTGAATGAAGTAATGAAAAGTTTCATGTACATTATATGATGCTCTTGGATTAAATTTTTAAGATAGTTAATTTCTTGTAAACTTCCTTATTTCCTTCTTATAAATTAAGTGGACAATATTATACAGTAATAAATAGAATTCCCACTTTGTCACTAGATTTAATTAAATCGCCCACAAATAATGTAAAATAAGTGACAAAAGCATGCATTTCAGCAGAGGACATTATTATCATTCGTTTTTTAAAGTAATTAATATTTATTATTGGAATTGAATTATCAATATCAACACTATTGTAATAATCAAAGTATTTTATTCGATTGCTCAAAGTATTTATATGAAAATATCGTTATTTTTCATCAAATAATTTGAAATTTGATATCCATTTCATATCTACATATTCTCTCCATCAAATCGTGCATTACATCACAACGTTACGTTTATCATATTATGATTAGAAGGAAGAATATTCCACACACAATCTTTTTTTATTCCAGACTTATTAAGATGAAATCATCAGAAATGATTGCTAATTTCATAGTTATTCGGATATGTGAAGTTAGCACCCCAACTATAGTACTCAGGAGTTCTGATTAGAGTTCCCGTTTCCTTTTGACGAGACAAAGAGTTCTATATAATTTATAACAAGAGTTCCGCTTAATAATTATTTTTAAATAATTTTAAAAAAATGGGATGCTAACTTCTCATCGAAAATCGAGATCGAATAGTTATGAGTGGCTCAATAGCTTCATTTCGTGAATACCTAGAGTTCCTGATGCATAAAAAAAATTTTTGAAAAATCAAAAAAAAATTAAAAATGTTTGAAAAATCAATTTTTAGATACAATAGTTCTGATTAGAGTTCCTGCTTCCTTTTAACGAGGTGAAGAGTTCTCTATATTTTTTAATGCAAGATTCATTTAATAATGATTTTTAAATAATTTTTAAAAAATTTTTTGGAAAAAAAATTTTTTTATAAAATAGTTCTGTGACACGTTAATTGTCATTCTAACAATTACGAAGAGTTCTCAGCGATTAAAACTAACACAGACTCAATAATAAAAAAGATATATACTTAAAACGAAATTTGAAAAATCGATTGCAGAAGTACGTATTTCCTTATGTAGTCATCTAATCGCTTTGTCACTAATATTTTTTGACAGAACTCGTCGAGAATTACACAGAACTCCAATCAGAACTACTCAGTACTCTAAAAAAATTTTTCGATGTCGGACTTAGAAAATTTTCAATGATAGAGTTCAAATATACCCATATCTCGAAAACCGTTGGCCCAATCGCTTTTTCACCTAATACTTTTTGACAGAACTCGTCGAGAACTACAGAGAACTCTAATCAGAACTACTCAGTACTCTCAAAAAATTTTTCGATGTCGGACTTAGAAAATTTTCAATGATAGAGTTCAAATGTCTCCGTATCATAACGTCGAAAAATTTTTTGAGACCACTGAGTTGAAAAGCATACACGACAAAAATGTGTTGAGGGAAAAACTTTCTTGAAAACCTTTTAAAGGATTAATATCTAAATTATCACCCAGCAAAAATGGCGCTGTAAAGTAAATTTGTTTTAGTCCCTCGTAGGTAAATAGCGATTCCTTCAGCTTCTAAATGTAATAATTCACTTATGAAAGGCGAAAAACAATACTTTCCCAAAAGTTACATTTGAAAAGCAATTTTTTTATTATAATATATAGTAAATTATTTCTAATATGTAGAAAAAATAATACATATTTGTCATAGAAATAAATATCTATTTGTTTATTTTCGTCACAATTGAAAAAAGGAAACTCTAATTCCCGGATCTCACGAGACTCTACATCCGCCGACGGAAGATTAAAGCTAGATATTCATTGGATCGCATATGTTTTGAAAAATGTTGCGATTTATAAAAGTTTAGGAAATTCTACACAATCTGCTTGAACTGGAAAATGTATTGATTCACAAAAAATATTAAAAAGGGAGAGAATCGCCTTGACCAAACTGGCGCTTTCCGCTGACTGGAAAATTTCATTTTATATTGTCAATAAATTCAATGTAAAATATGCTTTCGGTGTTCTAATTCAATATTTTTAAATTCCATTTTGATTGATATTTTGCAAAAGTCATACGAATAAGTTAATTAATAAACGAAGACGTAGGTAGAAAACGTATATTTTGCAAAGGTCATATGAATATGTTAGTTAACAAACGAGAAAGTAAGTGGAAAACGCACATTTTTATTAACGAAAGTTCAAATATAATAATAGGATCTTCGAAATAAAAAATATCTAAATATAAATATTCAACGTAGCAAATAAAGCAAATAAGAAATCTGTAAATTTTATCCCTTTCCATACAATATCGTTCTTCCACCTCCCTGTTTATATAAGTGTCGTGTACATCTCGTTTTTGTTACTAGAAAGAGAAGTAGCGAGAGTAAAGAGGGTGGAGTCATCCCTTGTGAAAGCCAATCGGGGAAGCGTGATTGGCGCGCTCGGAACTGCCACAGCGAACAAGCCGGTGGAGTGAAGGACTTCCAGGCTCCGTTTATAATTATCATCTGATGGGGTGCTCCTAGGCAACGATTCTGAACATAGCCCTATAGATAAAATTTTTGTAATAACCTTAAGACTTTACTTTCGTCAGATTATGTAGATCTAAGTAATATCCTGATTGACTCATCGGCTTAAGTTCACGTCTTAAGGTTATTACAAAAATTTTATCTACAGGGCTACGTTCAGAATCGTTACCCGGGTGCACCCAGATGATAATTATAAACGGAGCACGGAGGCCCTTCATCCAGCTCACCAGTATCTAATTGGCTTACGTTCACATCTTAAGGTTACTGTTATTACAGAAATTTTTTCTGCACTTTTTTCTTTCCGAAAACGATACGTGCTACAGGGGTCTTTACAGCAATAAAATATTAATATTTAGATTTAATGACATATTTCGACAAACTCGATTAAATATCGATTTTGCACAGCTATTGACAGAATCTCTATTTTTAACAAGTAATCATGCAAAACAAATTCAGATGAATTTAAGATGAATTTACAGTCAGTATTATTTTCAAAACAAACAATACAATGAAATAATGAATTGTAAGTTATATAATCTTACTTAAGGACAAGTTATAAAATTTAAAAAAATATCCTCGTTTATCTAAAGATGTTTAAAATCAAACTCATGAAATTATTTTCTCACATTATTCTCATTTGCACTAGTTTTTTCTTAATTAAATACCTAGCAGTCATATAAGAAATAATCTCGGTTTACAAATATCAATATTAATCACAATAATACAATAATCCAATAGAAAATCAACGCCTTCTTAATTAAAACAAACATTTTCCGGGACTTGCTTATTTCCGAATGTTCTCGAAACTATAAAAACAACGTACGCGCTTTTTCTTTCTTGTAACTATAAACAATGTAATATCGGAACGTATCGCTCAAAGTATTCGTCGAAATTTTTAATTGGCTAAGTAGTTAATCATTATTTGCAAACGTAGTTTGGCTAAAACTCCATATTATTGTGTCCTATTTTTAAATGATTTATGTTTAAATAATAAAAAACAAATTAATATATTTTAAGATTTATTTCAAGTTTTGCTAACTAATTTGATTGGTAATCTATAATTTTATTCGTAGCAGTGCAATCGTACTGTGTCAAAAAATCGTCCTATCTATGGCCTCTTGAATTTTATTTAAAATTTACCACGCCAAATTATATCGCGGCTTGATATATTTCTTTTTCTAACGCGAGCATGTTGGTGATTCGGACTCTCGTTCATTTTTTTTCTTTGTTATTGGTCGATACCCAAGTTTTATAGTCAGATGGGACTCGTGCAAAGAAGTTTGCAACAATTCAACAATATTCAGCAGTGTCGTTCTCAAGAAGGCAAATATACCATTTGAAAATTACGGCGCCGCTTGGAACCTGTACAAATAAACGGCTATTACGTGCCATTATACGATAATCATGCTTGACGTCAAATATTATATGATTTCGCTGCGTGAATCCGGGCTGTTTAAATTATTCGGTTTGATTGAATGATGGCTACCGCTTTAAGTTAGCCGACAACTGCTTCAACGTAAATAAGACAGTACCCCATTCTGTATACCTACTATAAGAGTCGCCTCGTTATATAGGGTGTCCACTTGCTCGTGGTGAGTCTTATGTTTTTATTATCTGTTTGTATACGTTGTGTATTCCCGATAAAAAATTTGTCATGCATGAATATACATATATAAATATATATAAACATACATAAACATATATAAGTATTCATAACATACATAATTTTATAGGAAATATGTCCTAGGTATGTTTATACATATTTGTATATACTTATGCATGAAAAATTTTTTATCAGGAAATTTATATTAATTGCGCTAGTTCTCGCAAATGCTACGATCAAATCATTACATCAATATTTTAAATACTATTCGTTTTTATTGATTATATAAATAACGACGGATATCTAAAGTGTTGATACAGTTGATACACGTACATGTACTAATGGTTATAAAACAAACTAGAATTTTAATTACGCTTTATAATTGTTCTATTTATATCAATTTTGAAAACCTTCTCATAACGCAGTCATTAATTCAAACGTTTGGGTTATTGATGCATTTATTATTTTTTAGTAATTAAATCATCTGTTAGGTAGATAAATAAAGATATGTTAAAACGATTGCGAGCTAAGAAAGCGTTTTTTTCGCGTTTTTAATGCGAATGTATCCTATATATTAATCTCAATCATTTTGATCAAGTTCGAGCCTGCTGCGAGTCTCTGTGAACGCGTTTACGGTAATTCATGCAATAAATTTTGGTCAATTTTGTATTTACATGGTTCATTTGCGCAAAGGTGGAACATAAGTACCGTCGGCATCGATGTACCGATCTATGAAATTGAAATCAGTATTTTTGGCAGAAAATGGAAATAGTTGCTTGTAACTATTGCTGTTACTTTGTTTAACGTTATCTCGTTGTAATAACGTTGCAATTTGGTAATGACATTGCGAATTTTTTACAATGATACTGCAATTATCACTTCGAGACTGAAATATTGAGCAAACCGTGTCAAGTGTCAATCTTTTATACTTGTGTGGGAATTGTAATAGAAGAAGGAATTCTTAGAGAGTACATTTGTAGAAGGGATACATTCGTCCATTTTGAATAAAAACATGTCTGGAAATCTGTATCACTTTGCATGTTTAACCCTATCACGCCATTCTTATTTTAGATTGCTTTCTCGGCTACATCAGTGTCTGTGAAACTTTGCAACTTTATCACGCTATATTTCTGGACTAAACGTTTGTTTTTTTTCTCCCTTAAAATGTGTGAACCTCGAAGTCAGACAAAGACAGATAAATATGAATCAGATAAATAACATTTTATTTTAAATTAATTACAATGCTTTTCAAAGAAATTTTATTGGAGAAATTCGCAAAAAATTACTACTTTGAATAAAAATTCTCAAATTTTTAAATTTAATGTTCAAGCAAAAATCAGTAAGATTTTTTAGTTGACTCTTTGGATTAATACAAAAATAGTACGATATGACTTGCTCAAAAAAGTATAATTATTTGAATTATCAAAAATCGACATTTTTGAAAAATCTATACATATTATAAGTTTACAATTAATAAATAAAATTTTATTATTTAAGAAATAAAATGACAGATAAAGGATTGTACATGTATAAATATTATTATAGTATGTATAATTAAGTTTATTAGGATTTAGTTTAGAGGATGATGTAACGCTCATTTTAAAGCAATACATCCGCCCCGGTCGAGCGATCTCCGAAGACCGACAGAGATTATAAAATTTCTACTATTTATTACATTGAAATAATTCTTTTTAATTCTACATTTTTGTGTACTTAGTTTTATATTATTCGAAACTCAGTAAACGTATATTTAATAAAAAATAAAGTACCCAGAATGCCGAAAACTTACAAGCTAGTCACGCACGGATCCCAAGTATTCTCTTTGAACTTCCGTGCATTGTCACATCGAGAATAACGCAAAAAAAGAAAAATATCCTTGCAGGCTTATCTATGGACAGTTAAAGTTTTTTTTCAGCCTCTCTCAATCCGAGTTTTCAAATTATATTATAAAAAAGTTACAGCAATGTGAAAAATCGCATAGAGTACGTTGGACCCAAAGTTGGTTGGTTAGGGTTAATCCAGAACTTTGTCTTTTTATATGTATCATCTCTGAGACTAATTTTCTAAAATATAACTGCTCTGAATCAAGGATCATTACATTATTCCAGTCCATGTTGTGATTATAATCCAGTTTATGGTGAGATATTACAGATATTGTATTTTCAGGCTTTCTAATATCTAATATCTGATTTGTGTTCCTTACGAGTGTTCAACTTTCTTTTGGTTTGTCTGACATATGAAGACTCGCAATCAATTAATCAAGGCAATCAAGGCAATTAATTAATTTTGTACACGACATTCGTATGATCTTTCTTCTTTTTTATTTTATCTTTGTCAGTCTTAATAAACGAGCTTAAATTGTTCATTGGTTTTTGGGCAATTCTGAAATTGAATTTTTTTTTCATTATGGTTTTGAATTTTTCAGAAATGTTTTTCAGATAAGGAACAACAAAGAACTTTTCTTTTTCAATATTAGAGTTAGAGATGATATTTTTATCATCTTTAATATTATCATAATTTTTTGTTCTTTAAGTGATTTGATCCTGTTGTTGATGGTGGAGAATAAAAATTCTAGAGAATATCCATTATTCAATAATGAATTAATTAGAAGCGTAATATTTTTTTCGTGGAATCTTGGATGGGATAAAAATACAATTTGTCAAGTTGTCCAATGACGACCCCTTTTTTATGGGGTGATTCGAATAAAAATTTAAATAGTGACCTGAATTTGTCGATTTTTTTATACATATAAAAAATAATTCCTTCATCATCGATTGATAGTATTACATCTAGGTAACTAATTCCTCTATTGTCGCTATATTCAACATATTTTAATTTTATTCTTTCATGGTACGAATTAAATCTATCAAGAATTCGTTCGATTTGTTCAGTAAGAGCTACTAGTATAATATTATCAAGATAAAATGGAACCAAAATAATAAAAAACACGTAGCAGTACAATGCGTTGATTATTCTTTTATTACATTTGTTTTCTTTCACGAGGCAAACGTTTTGCTTCAACAAGAATCACCGTCGCTAAAATGTCAATACATCGCGCGAAAAAGAAAATAGCGCATGGCCCCTACAAGATAACACGTCGAGATACATGTTTGTGTAAACGGCACATATGGCAGGAATTGAAAACGAAGTGGTTGCATTTCGATGGCGTAGAACAGAGCTCTGCACGATTTGCATTTCTCAGTCGATTTCCGCCTCCTGCTACTCTTCTCACTTCATCATCCCGTGCGCAGTCTAAATGCCGCTCGACGCTTAGAAGTATAATAGTATAATAGTAGCTCGTAGATATGAGGCCTATCTACTTTGGGCGCTCACGCTGTAAACTTTATTTTATCTTTTTTTTTTGTTTATTACATAACTACAATATAATGAAGCAACGCGCACAAGATTGAACGCGTTGCTTCATTCTATCTTAATTATATCCTAAGTGTCGAGCGGCATGGCATTTGAATTATGCGCGGGATGATAAGATGAGAAGAGTAGCGGAAGGCAGAGCCGACTCAAAAATCACCGAGAAGTACAAATTGTGCCGAGCCCTGGTATAGAAACATTTTCCTGAGGCAAATAGTCTAAAATTACATAAACTGTTAATTTGTTTTTTTTTTCTCTCTTTTTTCCTTTTTTAGTACCTTTTTTTGGACTCATCTTTCAAGCACTATACTATTTTATTTGATGCATCCGTCGTATTGATTGTTTAAATATTGATTGGCAACCAGTTATGTAGGCGGACGATAAAGAAATAAAAGCATAGAAATGTGTAAGCTATATGCGTAATATCATGCTGACTCGCGCCAGTCGAGTCTAATTAATTTCCTCAATAATAATAACGCAATGGATCTTTCTGCGTTATCATCGTCGTTCTATCACACATTGTTCACATGTGACGGGTTACGTCTGAAGCCATTGCACTTACGTGTGACGTCTGCACAAACTAAGTCGTATATTGTTAATGTATACACAGTGACGACAAATTTCGAATGCGGATAAAAAGGTACTTTTTTTTCCATTTTCTGTGTATATTTATCGTACAAAGTTTATAAAAATAATATTAAACCATAAAAATAATTATTTTAAAGTGCTGAGAGAGAGAGAGAGAGAGAGAGAGAGAGAGAGAGAGAGAGAGGAAGCATTTATTCCTATTTTAAGACTTGCCCTCTAGGAACATACAAATTGGTAGGTATAAATATATGACATGTGAAGAAAGAACTCGTTAATTACAAGAGAATAATAACAAAAATTGATAAAATACAAATAATAAAAATAGTAACAAAAGGTGATTAATTATAGAAATTTGACTGACTCGTGTGAATAGCCAAACAGGACACTACAAAAGCAACCATTACTACGGTACAGCGTTTGCCATCGCAGATGATAATAGGGATTGTGTTTGAAAGAGACCGAGGATTCCCAATTCAAATAGGGAGTGAATTCTATAGGAAGGATTACACAGGCCGACAAAATTTAGAGAGGATCTTGTGCTTTGAACTTCGAAAGATGTTTCTGTAGAATTTTGATACGCTGAAAATCACTACATTGTCTGTTTTTTTCTATTACCCTACATTTTTTAAATAATCGCAAAAACAGTTTTTTCCGAAAGTAACTTTTTTATTAATTTTTTCCGACTAAACAAAAAATAATATCGAGATCTATTTTGCGACATTTAACTTAGAAATGTTCCAATAATACTAAAAATATTTTTTCGATGCTTATAAAAATGTTTTGTGCAAACCGCAAACAAAAACCTTTAGAAAATTCGTAATAAGAGTGTAAGAGATGCGAGAAGCAGAGAGGAGATGAGGGAGAGGAAGGGGAAGAGGGAGAGAGGGGGAGAGGGAGGGAGAGAGAGAGAGCGGGAGAGAGCGGAATAAAAAATAGAATATAAAAATAAGTTATCACTTTATATTTGTGAATTGTGTAAATTATAGTTAGTAATACAGAAATTAAAAGTAAATATATATACGATGTTTTGAAAATTAACAAATAATTAAAGATTCTTGAGATAAAAATTATAAACAATAAATGAAAATACGGGCAATTAAGAGCCTAAATTCGCAATAATTGGAGCGGTTATATTAACATATATTTCTCAGTACTACAATATATACAATATATACATATGTAACAGATATCGAACGTTTCGACTTAACTCGACTTAAGCCATCTTCATCAGTCTAGTATACTAAATCTTCTTGATAAATAATTCCAAACATCTTAGTAATCTCGTATAATACAACTTCCTTAATACAATTCAAATAGTCGCAAATCGAGTGAATATGGATTGAATTAAGTCGAAACGTTCGGTATTATATGTACTGAGAAATATATGTTGATATAATCGCTCCAATTAGCGATGCGAATTTAGGTTCTTAATTGCCCGTGTTTTTATTTATTGTTTAACTTTTGAAAATCATTTCTGCAACAATAAAATATAGTGATATTTCTCTTTATTTTTTACGAATGTATATTTTAATTTAACATTTTCTTGATGTTTTCTAAACGTTCTGAAGAGAAGTATAAAATGAAAGAGAAAGAAAGACATTGCATATATATGAAAATAAATCTTTCCCTGAAAGTAAATGAATATTTATTAAATAGTATCTTATACTGGAAAATTAGCAGAAAAACATTTAAAAATAATACTTTTCTCTTCTTGATTACTAACGATTTGTTGATTCTTTTTGTATAACGTTAAAAAAATTAATCTGTTTTTACATATAATGTTTGGCAATTATATGAGAGTTGTCAGAGAAAAATACTTATATTAGAGTAGCATTGACTAGATATTTATTTAGAACCACGAGCCTTTTATAATTGTAACGTAGAGAATATATTATCATTACGCGTTGGAAGAGCAAGATACACACACACACACACACATACACGCACGCACGCACGCACGCACGCACGCACACATATATCATTGTTCTGTTTTAACTAAATACATTGATATCTATGTGTAATGTTTGTACGTACAATGCGCTTTGGTACATCGTATACTGTAAGTGAGAAATCTATAATAGTTAAAGTGTAACAATTGGTACTAAATTATGATATAGATAAATTATGGATTGTTTTTTATGTGTCCAGTGTACGTTCTTGATTGTCAAAAGTTAATTCTACAAATATATTCCTTACAAATATATTTCCTATACATGAAGCACATAATATTAAAATTCTTGATAAATTTTGTTATTATATTTACTATTGTTTGTGGTGATTTTAAATCTCTGAACCACCTGGATCATAGATTAGTGGTGTCACATCGCTCTCATTGATTTTTTCATACGACTTCACCACTCTCTTTTGAATGCTCAGATGTCCTTTGCTATACTTGGGACTGTTGGGTACTGATTTACAAGTAAGGAGTATGTCGGGTGAATTGAAGCGGAAACTTTTGGCTTCAGAACATATAAGACTGTTGTTATTGTGGATCAATCTGGCTCGAAGCAGCGATACATTCTTGATGGTCGACGACGATTCGTTTATCAGTTCTTGGGTTTCCTGATCATAGAGCTTCTTGACACAGGGACACGAATTGCTGGAGGATTGCCAGTTTTCCATACGGGACGATTGTAACACGCATGAAATCTTCGTTTTGCTGTTGTCGGCTATCGATTCTGATTGACTCACCCTGGAATCTTTTTGATTAAGCTGATCTGAACTGGTAAATCGCAAGCGTTTCGGAGAATCGCTGGAACATCTCGTGAAAGTTGTTCTGACGAGAGATTTGTTCTTTAGAGAACTTCGAGGAACTAAAGCATTTGCCACGTTGATTTTTTTACCGCTTTGTTTGCTTGCTCTTTCCTTGCTACGTTTGCTACATAATAATGGATCTTCTCCGATTAACCAATATGTTAAACGGTCGCCTTTCCCTTTCATGGAAATCACCCCTCGCTCGATAAGATTAAATCCTCCTAGCTGATCTAACAGCTGCTTCGTCTCATAGCTGCATTGAATTTTGAGCGCTACGAAAACGTATATCAAATTTGTGTGTATTAAGAATTATGATATGTTTTTTTTAATAATCTCTATATTATGTAGACAAGAATTAAAAATTGAAGCTATTATATATAGCGTGTTTTAAAATTCGCGCCAAAAATTTATTTGTTAACTTCAACCTACTTTCCTGCAAAAACTACTTGTCAATTTTATCAGCAAAAAAAAATTGTTTCTTTTAGCATAAAATATCACGTCTTGTACTTCGCGGGCGCGAATTTTATATATACGTGTATATATAAGGTTTTGCAATTTCAGTTACTTGTGACATGTTTATATATTTACATTTATTTTGTTTAATTAAATGTACGATGAAAAATATTTTTGAATAATACTCACGTAATCCTGTGGATTCCATACGACTAGCAGTGTTCACTGTATCACCGAATAAACAGTACCGTGGCATTTTCAATCCAACGACGCCAGCGCATACTGGACCTAAAATTATTATTACTAATTGCTATTAGACATTCTATTCGCTTTCTAGCTCTATTCGCTAAAACATACCGGAATGTATTCCTATGCGAAGTTGTAGTTTATCAAATGGTCTGTGACGAATGGTAAACTGTTTAATGGCATTTAAAAGACACAACGACATGCTCGCTATTTCACTAGCATGCTGAATATCATTTCTTATCGGTAAACCGCTTACCTAGGAGAAAATTCGACTGAGACATTAAATGACAGAGTTATTTGATAGGTTTTTTTAATACAATTTTCTTGATCACTACAAAGTTATATTTTAAATAATAATTGCCATAAGCAATTTTGCTTTCGTAATACTCACTACCATATAAGCATCCCCGATGGTCTCGACCTTATAAACATCATAGTTTTCTATCGTCGAGTCGAAGCATGTGTATAAATCATTGAGAAAGTCAACAATCTGTAAGAAAAAAGTGGGATATGTACTATATATTCCATGTACATGCGAATATACATAG